>PVKZ01004173.1:10888-94446 GCA_004027375.1 Macroglossus sobrinus | reverse complement strand
CAGGCTTGGATTTGATTAGTCTGAGATGAGTTAATTTTATTGATTCTTTCCATTATCTATGATAATTTTATTTGTTTTCTCTTTAAAAGTTAATGATGTTTATTTTACTTATTATAGTCACTCCGCCCACATGCGAATTCCTTGCCTCTGGCACTAATGATGCCTCAGAGCTTGGGTCTCCTGGGACTGTTCTGTTTACATCACCTCTGAGCGTTGGGACTCTTAACAGGAAGAGTGGGAAAGTGGCGTCTGGGGAGGACCAGGTCTGTGGTGTCTCGCTTTTCCTTCGGTGGGAGGCCCTCTTCCTTGGGGACTGGCGTCTTGAAACAGGGACACTAGATCACCAGCGTAGCAAGATCATTGCAAAAGACAAAGTAATTATTTCGTATCACTATTATGGGGTGACTAAGGTCTCAGAGATTGGCCGCATCATTTAACCCAGTCGCCCCACCCACTGCCCCCAGTTTGTGCAGGCCAAAGACACGTGGAGTGAGGGGCGACTCTGCTCCCCCAGGCTCCCGGAGCCCTGGCCTGGGGAGACCCATCCGTAGCTCTTCAAGGGGTCCGAAGGTGACACCCGCTCATTTCTGACGTGGATATGGCTCGAGAGGCAGGTGTGTCATGGCGAGTGGGCCTTCGAGGGCCTTGGCTGCAAGGGGAGAGGCTGTTCGCCTGCATTTCTGCTGGGGCCTTTCTCACACCTGTGTCCCAAATCTGGTCCGTGTAGAAGAATTTGGGGCACACATGGAGTAGGGCTCTTACAGGAATATGCTTCTTGGATTTTCCCTGAAAACTCAAAATCTGTAGCAAACTCGTTTAGCTCAGTGATGAAGGCATAGATAGACCTTGGAATCTGATGGATTCGGTTGGAAGTCCGCCTCGGCTGACCGATATGTGACTTAGTATCTGTCAATTCAGAGAGTTTTCTTTATGGGGTTGTTATAAAGTGTCAAATAGTTGAGTCAAATGCCTGGAACAAAACTGCCATTCAGTAAGAGATAGAAATTGTTGTCTTTTACTAAAACAACAACAACAACAAACCACATGTTTTTGCATGTGATTGAAATACTGTTTTCTGTGTCTGTTTCATCACCGTGAATGTCACTCCTGCCAGTTTTGTTTTGAGAGCGTCCCCCTTTTTCTAACAGACTTTCCTGTCGACTCCAGCTCTGGCGTGTGTGTTGAATTCTTTCCACTCTCTGCCAGAGGCCCCTCTTCTCTCGGTGCTGGGCTTGGTCTACCCCCGCTCGGGGGAAGTTGCCCTGTCCTGCATCAGGTCTACGTGACATTTGTTGACCCAGGACTATTTTGCAGCTTTAAGCCTTCCTCTGTGTACATGTAGAGCTGACTTATCAAGTTCAGCTTCTTTCTCCTGCAGGCTGCTCCAGGCTGCCCATGGCTGGAGTTCAGCTGAAGCAAAGCCCATTCCAATTTAGCTCTTTATGTAAAGCCAGAGGCAGGTTGAGTCAGGTGCATACCGGCCAAGTTCAGACCCTGCCTGCTGTAGGACTGGTTCCTTTACCTGTTAGTTCCACAACCCGGCAATCTGGGGCCTGGGCTGAGCTATTCATCAAACAGCATTGTTTGAATGAGGAGGCAGGCTAGGTCTCTCTTTCGAGAAGGGTAGTGAAGGGAGGGCCCTTTGATATATTCATCGAAATATAGATTGTTTAGCCCTCACCATGAGAAACCCAGAGGCTGGCTGCTCTGATCCACACCTGTGCCCAGCCCGTGGCCGAGGACTGCGCTTCTGCCTTTAGCCAATTTGAAAAAAAGAGTCCTAGATGCTTTAAATCTCATACCCAAGAAAGAGTCCCAGGAGCTGCTTTGTGCGTGCCATTGCAAAAGGAACAGGAAGGAAAGGTGTCAAATCCACACCCAGTGCTCATTCTCTAGACGCACCCTCAGTGGCAGGCGAGCTGAACGCCAAACCTTCTCGTGAAGATGCAAGAGATAAACAGTACGGTAGAACACTAGCTTGTTCTTGGTTTCCTTGTCTCACACCTCACGAGGCAAGTTGTCAGCAAAGCCTGTTGATTCTCCCTTCAGATTATAACCAGAAGCTGCACAGTTGGAGAGGACAGAACATGACCCAGCTCATGCTTTGAGACTGGCATTATCCTGAGGCCAAAACCAGACAAAGACGTAAAAAAAAGAAAAATCCAGACTAATGTCCCTCATGACCATAGATGCCAAAATTCTTAAGAAAAATCTGGCAGATCATTTAACAGTGTGTTAAAACTATAATATGCTGTAGCCAAGGTTTCTTTTTCTTTTTCTGGCTGATTCGACATTCAAAAATCAATCAAGGTACTGTATTGTAACAAAAGATGAAAGAAGACAAACTGTATTATTATCTTAATAGATGAATAAAATGCATTCGATGAAATTTGACATTGATTTGCGATTTAAAAAAATCTCTCAGCCAAATTGGAATGGAAGAGAACTTTTCCAGCCCTATAACAGGCGTCTAGAAAAGTCTTGCAGCCAGCACCTCACCTACTGGTGAAAACTGGATGCTGTTCCTTTAAATTGCGAAGCAGATTTTGGAGACCCTCGCCAGTGCAATGAGGTGACAGCTGGGGAAGGAGAAAGTAAAACTTTATTGATTCGCACATGACATAACTGTCAATATAGAAATCCCAAAGAAACCAAAAAAAAAAGAAAAAGAAAAAAATGAAAGAAAGAAAAGAAAATCCTGCTAGAACTAATAGGTGAGTTTATCAAAGTCCCAGGGTATAAAGTCAGTGTACTAAAATCAATCATATTTCTCTATACCGTTAATAAACAATCAAAATTAAAAGTACTACTTATAAGAGCACTAAAATCATGAAGTACTTAGGTATATTTCTAAAAACTACGTGCAAGACGTATGCTGAAAACTATAAAACACTGATGAAAGAAATCTAAGAGAAACTTAAATATTTAAAGTTATTCATATTTATGGACTCTAGGTTTCCAAGACTCAATATTGTTAAGTTGTCAGTTTTCTCCAAATTGTTATAAAGATGCATCAAGACCCTATAAAAACCCCAATAAGCTTTTTTTTTTTTTTGTGTGTGTGTGTGTAGAAATGAGCAAGTTGATTTGAAATGTTACAGGGAAACAAACAAAAAAGGAACTAGAAGAGGCAAACAACTTGGAGGAGTAATCAAGAAACAGCTAGGAAGAGAAATCAGATTTTAGTGCAGAGCCAAAAGAGTAATTATTTCCACATGCATATTATGTGCCGGGAATGTATCGAGCAATTTGCATGTGGTATTTCTTTAATCTTCACTATCGTTAGCCCTGTTTTGCAGATGAGGTATAGAGAAGCTAAGCTGTTGTCCTCACATCAAACCAGGATTTAACTTCTTCGGGCAGTCTGGCTGTAGAATCTACTCTTGATCACACGGTAGGCAGCCTCTCTATTCAAAACAGGAAAGAGAGAGAGAGAGAGCTGGCCGCCCAAGAGGTTTCAGAAACCCGAGTTATGTCCAACCCAAGTAAATTGGACCCCACCGTGTGCCCAGAACTCAGCAGAACTTAATCTGTTAAGCTGGACAAGTGGGTCCCTTTCAGCTCTGCCACATCCTGGTAATTGGCCAATCTCTTGTGTATTCAGCTGGCTTTGGAGCCCACACTCCCTGAGGTGTGAAGTGGTGACAAATGAGGTAGTAAAACACCTTCTTGTTCTCTAAACAACTGGCCGAGCATGACCATGATGAATCACTGCCCAGGAGGGCGCTGAAGAAGATCCAGGGTCAGTCTCAGGACGTGTCGAACCCCATCCCCCTTGCCTGGGCCCATGTTCATGAGCTCGGCCAAGCGTGCGAGGGTTTTGTCTGAAATGACAGCATCGTCATGCGGGAGCATTGTGGGAATGAAGGCACCTGCTCTTGATCATGCAGGAAGCTTTTTAGGGTGACGAGGTGCAGGAATCCAAGGCAATAGTGTCTGAGGCATCCCCAGGTGTTTTCCAAATAACACTGTCAAAGAAAATAGAGTTGAACGGAAGTCCAAATAATTAGATATTTTTTTTTCCTTTCAAGGAAGGTGGGGACAGCTCTGTCAACACCAGGCCTATTGTACCCATCTGGTGTTGATTAGAAAGAGAGCTAGGGTGAGTATTATGAGAATAAGAGATTTAATGTGGGAATTAGAGATTATGTGAACAGAGGAGAAGCTGAGAGAAGGGCTTCAGAGGACTGGGAAGAAGTCTCTGTGGGGACGCTCTCGAGGCTGTCATGTCTGGCCACCTCGACCCCTAGGAATAATGCCTTCCTCTTTTCACGTGGGTCTCTTTCGTTGGAAAACCGTAATCTGGCATTCCATAGGAAGGGCTTCTGGGAAATGTAGTTCTTAGACTTAGAGAGACATGGCGATGATGCCAAGTTAGCCGCAGACGACGTGCCAAACCTGGTGTCCAATCTCCATCATCGCAAGGATCGAGTGATGCAGAGAGAAGCCCACCAACTGCTTCACCAGTTCCCTCTCCTTCCTGACCAGCATCCGCAGCCCACACCGGCGTACGGACCCCCGTCGCTGCTCAGAAGCCCCGTTTCAGAGTGGTCTCTTGGTCTCACCTTTTTGACAATTTAATTAGAACGTGTCTTGGTGTAAACCTCCTTATATTCAACCTCTTTGAAATAGTCTGGGCTCGATGAATTTAGATGTTCATCTTTTCCCCCAGATTTGGGGAGTTTTCAACCATTATTTCTTCACATAAGCTTTCTGCCCCTTTCCCATTCTCTTCACCTTCTGGGGCTCCCAGAATGCCTATACTGGCTCACTCAGCACTGTCCCATAAAGTCCTATAGGTTTCACACTTTTTCATTCTTTTTCCTTTTTGTTCCTCTGACAGGGTGATTTCCAATGACTTGTCTTCAGGCTCGCTAATTATCTCCTCTGCTTGATCAAGTCTGATGTTTGTGCTTTCTGTTGACTATTTTAGTTCATTCATTGTATTCTTCGACTCCAGAATTTCTGCTTTGTGTTCAAATAATTTTTGTTTCTTTGTCGGACTTATTTTGTCCATGTATGGTTTCCCTGATTTTGTCTGCTTGTCTACCTGTGTCCTCTTGTAGCTCACTGAGCATCCTTCAGATCACTACTTTGACTATATTGTCAGGCAGTTTGTAGACCTCCATTTCTTTAGGGTTGGTCATTAAAGCTTTATTTTGTTCCTTGGGTGGTATCACGTTTCCCTGATTTTTCATGGTCCTTGTAGCCTTGCACTGGTGTCTGCACGTTTGAAGAAAGAGCCACCTCTTCCAGTCTTTACCTACTGGCTTCAGCAGGGAAAAACCTTCACCAGCCAGTTCAGCCAGAGATTCTGGGTTGAAGAGTTTCTCTCGGCCCTGTGCTACGCACGTTGCAGGGAAGGATGCCCCCCGATACCAGGCACTGGTGTTGGCCTCTTTGCATCACTCCCTAGGAGACCAGAGCCCCGAGGTGTGGCAGGGACAGAGACGGCGGGCAAAGCCGCAGAGTGCAAACTGGAGAAGCTCGGCGTGGACAAGTCTTATGGTTGGTTCTGACTTCCGGGAGGGGTGAGGGTTGTCCTGTGCGAAGGGATGACAGGCACCTCCATCTGGCGCAGGGCCAGATTCCTGCTCCGAGGCATGTGGGTTCAGCGCTTCTGGCATGCCACTGAACGGGCTCATCTGATTGATTCCAGCAGATGCCACAAATGACAGCGGAGCCACCTGCAAGCGCCACGTCCACCTGGGTGAGGTGCTTCTGCAGGGGTGGGGAGCCCAGAGAGCCACAGCTTACACCTGATGGCAGAACTCTCAGTGGGGGGGGGGGCAGGGGGCCGGAACCAGTTAAGTCGGAAAGACCAGGTCACGGGTGGAAAACCACACACCCGCGGTTTACTGTGTGTCACAGCACTGCTGCCTGATTCGGCATAGATAATCCCCTCTGTGACATGAAGCCGTGACCTAATCTTTCACGGGCATAATTAAATCCTACCACATCCACGCAACGGGCAAACAAACACTTCAGCGGTAGGTACGGCTGCCGATCTTATCAGCATGTAGATGGGAACTAGGGCAGTGAGTGCCTGGCACAGAAGTGGGTTGGGGTGTTGTGTGCTGTCAGGGGCAGCGCGTGTTTGTGGCGAGAGGCGGGCAGGGCCACAGACCCCTGACAAAATGACAGGGCATTCGGGCAGGGAGCGCGGGGGCGTGCACGCTGTTGTGACAGATGCATCTCTCTGCGATGCGTTTTCAAGACCGACAGTGGCTGTGGGAGGGCCACCCAGAGTCACATCATGGCTCAGGCAGCTTAGGGGGACGTGAGCTTTTGCCCCTGGCTAGGATCCTTGCTTATTTTGGTATAATTTCCATTACGTCTCCTTGACGAAGAGACTGTGTCTGGTTCCTTTTATAACATGCCCAACACAGGACTACCGATTTTGTTGCAGTAAAGTCACAGTAATAATACCGATCAGCATGTAACATACCATCCCATTTTTATCATTACCGATTATTGATATTTGGGACTAGGAGTCAAAGTTAAGGCAGATGTCAGCCCGTGTGTGGGAAGTGTCTTCTGTGGATGGGGACTTCTCCTGCAGAAGAAAAAAATAGAACCCAGATGAAGAGCATGTCACAATACATGATGAAATGTAGCTTAAGACAAAAAGTGGATTTTTCTGGCCACGGCCTGGGTTTTTCCAGTTCCTTAATTGTACCCCTCAAGTCAGATGCTGTGGCTGACTCTGCCTTCCCCAGCCACATGCTCCCCTGATTCTCCCACCTGAGTCTTGTGGAAAAGTGAGATCCACACTTAGAGACGCACTCCCTACCCTCTAATACTCGCGAGGGGAGCGGGAGGGACTGGCAAGAAACTGATTCTGGCCCGAGGGACGGGGCGGAGGCTTCAGAGGGGAGCGGGGAGGGTCGGCAGGCGGTGGGTCCATGTGGGGTAACACCCTGATGTTCGGTCTCAGGTTTTCTTCGGGATGGACATCTCCACGGTTGAGCCATGGTGCAGAGCAGGTGGTAGGAAGAAAGCCCAGCCCCTGAGACTCTTCTGTACCGTGTCAAGGGCAGGCTGACCAGGACCATTTGTGTGGCCTCCTGATTCAGATCCTTTGCTTTTAAATGGCTGACCTTGAAGGATGCAGCTCTTAACATTTTTTGAAAGTTTACCGTGCCATGCACCAGGCTTCCGTCTACTTTTATACGTGTGGCTGTAGCTACGCTCATAACCGCTGCGAGAAGATACCATAGTTTTCTCCACTTTCCAGGTGAGCTAGCTCATACAGGTACCTTGGTCGAGGGCACAGCCGACAGAAAGTGCACAGCTGAGCTTCAAACCCTGGCAGCCTTGCCCCCTAACACTCGGGCTCACCCATCAGCTGCCAGCATGAGAGGCTCTGAATCACCGAACATAGCCCATGGAAACTATTCCGCAAGAATATTCCGCGTTATGTTTATGTGTGTGTCCCTATAAATAAAATTTGCATGGAAGCATAATTGATGTAGGCTTGCATATAGGTGTTATTTATGGATACAATTTGCATGTGAATTTGCACTTTCATATAGATAGTTGTGTAGTAATCTGCACACAGAGGAGGGTATGCAAGGGATTAAAGAACTATTTGGGGCCAAAAATATTGTTTTTTTTTTGTATTAGTTTGTTTACTTGTGCCTTTTATGATTTCTCTATGATAAACATAATGGTCTGAAACGGAATTTTTTAATTCAAAAAAGGATTTTGTTTGTTTGTTTGTTAGGACGTTTAAGCAAATGCACTGACCGAGTTCCTGGCCACACAGAGCCCACGGGAGCCTGGGTGTGGAGCCGGGGTGTGGAGCAGGACCTGGCTGGCGGTTGCCATGCCTGGTTTCCTCTCTTTTCTGTTTCTGTTTTGAATTAAATGTATCGGGGTGACATTGAGAATACCTTGGGTGGAGGCTTCTGGGGGCGTGTGTTACTGTGTGGGCGCCCAGGACGCTCCCCCACAGGCCTTTGCCTCAGAGCTGGCCCATTTCGTCTCTGCGGTGGCCGCTCTTTTCCAGAAAGTCCCCAGGTAAACCAGACGGGTGTTGCCTCCACATTCCACCCGCATCCGGGGCCTCGGAGCCGCCTGGGAGGGGCCCCGCCCCCTGCTCCCCGTCATAGCTCCAGGGGCGGCCTCAACCCCCAGAGACCAGGCTGGTGCTGTAAGAATAAGATTCGGGGCCCTCTCAGCCCCATCGGCGGGGGGCGAAGCTGACGTGAACCAATCGGTTCCATCAGGCCCCACCCCTAACGCCCAAGCCCCCCACGATCGCCCGGCCTGGGGATTGCCAGCACCTCGTCCCTCAGGGAGACAGAAGAGGCAAAGCCATATCACTTCTTTTTCTTAGTTTCTCTCTCTGTTAAATGAAAGTTTGGCGGAATAAGACGTGCCCCTCCGCTCCAAATCCTGCCTTTCTCCCAGGGACAGGGGGGAGTGGGGACCCCCACTTGTTACTGTAGCTTGTGTGTAAGTGGGGAGCGCTGGGAACGCGCCACTAGTGCTGGTGATGGATCAGCAGGGACCCTGAGGGTGGCCAGGACAGGGTCTCGGGACTCCCTGAGAAGAGGGGGGGTTCCCTCTCCACTGGGACCGCCTCGGGGACGTTTATATCCCTTCCTCTCCACGGGGACCACCCCCAGTGCGATCAGGGGCAGCCGCAGGGCCACCCCCGCCCAGGGGAGCCGGAGCCCTGGCCAGTTGGCTCTACGGGGTGTCCAGGCAGGGCCTGACCCAAGCCAGATGCCAGGAGCCCATCCTTAGCGGGAGCGGCTCTGCGTAGGGCGCCCCACAACCAACACACGTACACGCATGCCCCCTGTCAGCCCCGCGGCTCCGAGCAGCCTGGGTGGGTCACTGCTGAGATGCTGCTGAGCCCGTGTGGCTGCTGACACCACCTGCAGGCCTGGCAGGCTCCCGGCAGGTGGCCCTCCGAGGCGGGCGTCTTCACCGCCGCCAGGGGGCAGCAGCGCGGCGCAAGGCGGGCCCCGGGATCAGGGTCTCTAAGTGAATAGCGCAGTGAAGCGTCACACGCAGCTTTTGGCTGCATGCAAATAAATATACGTTACACTATACATCAAAATATTTTATTGCTAAAAACCGCCAGCCCTCCGCGGAGCCTTCAGCGCATCACAGCCCTCCGGCTGGCAGAGGGCTCGGCTGCGGGGTGCTGGCTTCTGAGTCCAGACCCGGGGGGAGGGAAATGGCACTGGGCCCCTCGCCGGGAGAGGGGGGTCCACCGCCCAGACAGACCTCGCCCCGGGCCTTGGCGTCCTGCGTGGGACGCAGACACGAGGCCAGCCTCCCTGGTCTCCGCGACCCCCTTTCTACCCTGGGCTGAATGACGCCCCTCCTTTCCGAACGAAGGGGTAATACGTTAAGTGAAGGTCACGGTCAGATGCTGTTGGCTTGGAAGTCATTCTTTCTAAGGTTATCCGTGAATCTTCCTCTGATTCGATCTATTCCGGGGTCTAACGTTGATACGAGATCTGTTTATTTATAGCTAAAACTTGGAGTGAGGGCGAGCACGGCGGGGGTTAGGGGGTACGGGCTGCCTTCCGCCCCCCCATTTCCTCCCCAGCCAGGCCCCCTGTCCTGGGGACCCCTTTCCTCTCCTGCACGCGCCCTGGCACAGGGTCCCAGGCAGAAGGGGGCTCCATGCCTTCGTGTCCACTCCACAGTGTCCGCTGGGGCTGCAGTGGGGACGGAGGGGCCTCCCCGAGACTCCCTCCCAGCCCCGCGCCCTTCGTCCTGCGCGAGCTGCCACTGTCGCCGCGTCCACGATCGGAAGGCGGGGTTTGCGGTCCTCCCCCTGCCATCTTCCCACCGTGTGACTCTGGCGACGCCGAAGCAGCTCCCTCTCTCGTGGGATCCGCCCTCCCACAGCCGCAGGTCCGTGCGCAGCCGATGGGAACTCGCCTAGGTGAGAGGGGAAGTCACTGTTTTCTCCGCAGTGATTCGGTTTTGAAGAGCCACGGGGGAATTTCACAGAGAAGACATCTTTCTTCCCAACCTCTGCCTTCCATGTCCCCCTTTTGTCACCCGCCAGCCACCCTTAAGATTCTTAAGGATTATTTGGCGGCGAGGAGAGGCCCATTCAAATGGTCTCAGGTGAAAAGAGAATTCGCTAGAAAAATTTAGGACAAGATCCTGAAACCTAGTTGTCGGAAGCATCCCCAGGGGGGCCTCCCAGGCGTGAAAAATGGTGAGACCTCTGCTCTGTCTTTTGTCTTCATGTCCATCACGAAGATGGCTTCTTGTTTTCATTCTCCCCCACCCTTTTTTAAACGTCTCTTGGAGAAATTATATGTGTAGGGGGTCATGCAGTGATCACCCATGGTGGCTTTGCTCTCTGTTCCCCACCCATCCCCCACCCTCTCCCCTCCGGCAAACATTCGCTAGTTCTCTCTATCTGTGGGTCTGTTTCTATTTTGTTTTCTTTCTTCTTTGTTCTTCTTTCTTCGTTTGTTTCGTTTATTTATATTCCACCTATAGGGGAAGTCCAATGGGTATGTGTCTTTCTCTGTCTGCCCTTCCCTATTCTGTCATCTTCATCCCCATTATCTAGTCTTAGGTCTAGAGTTAAATATAGTGAACTGCTCCTGATCGTGCTGTGTGGCAAATGCCCTTTCCACCATTCTGGTCCAATTTCTTTTGTTCCTTTGTGTTTGGATGCTCGTCCTCCAGCAGATTGCTTGGGAGGGGGTGACGGGAGCCGTAGTCTCCAAGTCCTTGCTCGTTCTTTGCTCTTTCTCTTTGGCCTGTAGACCTAGCGGCTAGTTTAGTTGGGTATAGACAGCGCTTTGTCCCCAGAAGAAGGACCGTCTCTTTCATACGCGCTTTCTCCTTCCTCTTCTGGGTCTAACTCTGGGTCTAACTACGGGTTAGTTTTCTGTTGCTCCTATAACTACGGGTTAGTTTTCTGTTGCTCCTGTAACTAATACACGTAATGGCTTCAAACAAAAATGTATTCCCTGGTAGCCCCGGGAGTCAGAGGCCTAGAATCGAGGGGTCTGGAGGGCTGCGTTCCTTCTGGAGACTCCGGGGGAACATTCGTTTCCTTGCCTTTTCCGGCTTCTGGGGGCCGTCCGCCTGGCTTGGCTGGCAGCGCCTGGCTCCAGTGCCTGGCTCTGTGAGATTGTGACGACAGTCGGGCCCACCCAGACAATGCAGGGTAACCTCCACATGCTGGTGACCTTGGGCTGGCCCCTCGTGTGGCCTTGTGGGTGAGCACAGACTCGACACATGAGGGTCCAAGGTCACGGGAGACGGGGGACAGCTTTCCCACCTGGCTCCCACTCGTCCCTCAGGGGCGTTAGGTGTCCTGTCCCTGCTCTCCAACTCTGGGACTCTGGGGATCTCACACGGCCTTTTCTCAACGGGATGCCCTTCAAGGGTTGGGACCGTGCTCCGCTCACTGTCACGGCCCTGTGGCCCTCAGCCCGACACGGCGGCAGTGATAGAACGGGACACAGAGCCCAGCTGCTCAGGGAAGTTTTATTGAGGCCCTCGGATGGGGCGATGGACAGATGGGAGATAAAATGGGGGGTTCGGCCCAAGATGGGATGCGCTCCTGAGAGCGTCTGCTCAGTGAAGTGGGGAACACAGGAAGGTTTGGGGTAACAAGCGCCTTGCAGAGCCAGCCTCACTGCGAGAGACCTGAGAGAGAAGCACGGTGATCAGGGGCTGATGTGGGGGGGATGCACCCCCGGGCTGGCCAGGGCAGGGCAGGGCAGGGCAGGGCAGGGCAGGGCAGGGCTGGCCGGCCCTTCTCCAGCTGTCTCCTTCCAGGACTGGGCGCTGCCAGGGCAAGGCTGGGATGCTCCGGGCTTGTTGCCTCCGAGGTAGGAATACAGCCCCGAGGCGGTGAGGCCCCACTCCACCCCCACTGCACCCCCACTGCACTGCTGCTTCACTTCCGCTGGGCCCCTTCCTGGCCCCCGGCGGGACGCACGTGGGCGCCCGGGCTGCCCCGGCCCTGCCTGCCGATCACCAGCTCCCTTGAGTTGTTGTCAACCCACTCGCTCTCCACCACGGAGGGCTGTCCCCCGCCCTGCCCGCCTGTCACACTGCAGGTCGGGCGGGTGCTGCTCCTGTCCTGCCTGCCGGTCACCAGCTCCCTTGAGTTGTCGTTAACCCACTCGCCCTCCACCACAGAGGACTGTCCCCTGCCCTGTCCCCCACCTGTCACACTGCAGGTCGGGCGGGCGCTGCTCCCGTCCTGCCTGCCGGTCAGGGTGCTTGCCCCAGGCTGGGCCTGTCCCCGCGGCTCTGTCCCTTCAGCCTCACGTCCACTCTCTTGTGCCCCTCTCTGACCACAGCCTGACGGCCTTGGGGTCTGTGCCTGCTCTGCAGCCCCGGTGTGGCCCAGGGGTGGGATTCCGTCCCGCTCCACCGTCTGGCTTCGTGACTCTGTCTGTGTCGGAATGGGTCTTGTCACCACTTGGCTTGTCTGGCTCCTGTGTGGACCGTGGGTCTCAGTCCCTCTGGTCTGGCCCTGGGGGGACTCCTGGGTCTGGGAGCTGGTGCCCCCTGTCTGCTGGCCCCTGCCCTGCTCCACGGTCTGGGTGGCAGTGCGGGTGACAGTCTGGGGGGCCCCTCCCCGGGCCTGAACATGGCCCTGGGAGGACTCCCGGGACTGGGAGCTGGTGCTCCCTGTCTGCTGGCCCCTGCCCTGCTCCACGGTCTGGGTGGCACCTGTCTGGGCTTGAGTTTTGGTTCTGGTCACGATGTCACTTGCCTGGTGGGCTCTGTCTTGCTCCCTGGCCTGGGACTGTCTCTCTGACCTCTTGTCTCTGGTCTGATGACTCTGGTCTTCTCCTGCTCCTGGGGTGGGCTCCACGTGCCCCCTCGCAGGCGTCTGCTGTCCCTGTCCCTGCTGGCCCTGAGACTCGGACTGCCCGTCACGGTGACTGACCCATGTAGAGCTCGGGGCCTGACCCTGGGACGGAGCCCCCGTCCCGCCCTGCCCGCTCTGGCCGCTGCTCGCCTGGGGACGCTGGCCTCCCCCAGCTCTCCCCTCCTCTGTGCCGCTGCTCTGTGCTTCCCCCTGCTCTGGCGGGGCCCTGGCGGGGCAGCCGCCGGACTCCTGAGTCCCACAGGCCCCCTCGGGACTCAGAGTCTTGAAGCAGGCCTGTGTGACTTTGAACACCAGGACCAGGAACTCCTCGAACTCCACAGCCCCCGTGTCGTCTTCATCCAGCAGGCGCAGGACTTCGTCCACGGTTGCGGGGTCCTGGGGCTTCTGGGGGGGAAGGCCACACGCGGGGTCAGCCGCTCCCTGAGGACAAGCGGTCCACGCAGCTCCCCGGCTCCCCTCCCCGGCCTGGGAGCCCACCGGCCCCGCCCCACAGCCCCGCGTGCCCCGCGTGTGCACACGCACACACACACGCGCAGCAAGCACATGTACACACATGTGCAGCAAGCACACACACGTGTGGCATCCACACACGCGCGCGCATACTTACACACATACTCATACTTGCACACACAAGCTTGCACACATGTGCACACACATGCATGTGCATGCACACACATACACATGTACAGAATACACATGTACACACACACATGCACCCGCACACATACTCATGCTTGCACACACATGTGCAGCAAGCACACACATGTGCACACACATGCACACACGTGCACACACACATACATGTGCTTGCGCACCACATACACACACGTGCACGCACACATACACATGCTCGCACATCACATACACACACTACTGTGCACACACACTGCTGTGGCACCCCTCACACAGAGTCGCATCCGGGTTTCAACCCTGTCGCTCCCTCAAGGGCCGGAAGCACCTTTTGCTTTGGGCCCTCTGTGCCTGGCACCTCTTTGGTTCACGGGGGAGCCGGGTGACAACTGGAGTGGTTCTTGGGTCGTCTGGGGTGGTTCTCGGGCCGTCCCCGACCCTGCCCTGACACCGAGCCGCGTCACCTCGGCGGGCCCCGGACAAGCGCAGCGGGACCACCGCCCGCGGGGTTCTGTGCAGTGTCAGGAGTCGCAGGGGCCTCCTCGAGGCGGGGTGGGCGGGGGTCCAGCGGGACCGCGGCGCCCTGAGCGGGCGGGAGCTGTGCCCACGTGTTCCTGCCCTCGGGACCTCGCATCCTGGCGACAGGCCACCAGGGCCCCGTCCTCTCTGCTCCCGACACCTCGCTTTGGGTGTGAGCGCCACCGAGCGAGCGCTGTGCGCAGGCACAGAACCGCGCTTGTCGCGGGCGCTTAACGCGCGACCACGACAGAGGGACCCGCGACAGCGTCAGATTTCAGGAGCAGCGGAGCCGTGTCCCTCCCTGCGCTGTCCCCTGAGAGTCCTTTCACCTCGTCACCCAATTAGAGTGAACTGAGGACGAGGTACGTCCTCTAAAGCCTGTGTGTCCACTCCTGTGCCCGCCCCTGTTCCCGCCGCCTCCTTCTCCACGCGCGGCCTCGGCCGCGGGGCGCGGGCCTGGCCCTGGGTTCCCGAGGCACAGCGTCTGGTCCGGGTCCGCGGGGACCCGCTTCGCCCCACCCCCCGTCCCCCCACCTGGCGGGCGCACCTACCACGATGACGTCAGCCAGCTCGCGCTCCAGGAGCCTCTTCAGCTGCCCGCGCGTGAGCGCGCAGCGGCCTCCGGCCCCGGGCCCCGCGTAGCGGTTGAAGGCGTCAATGATGCCATTGATGTTTCGCAGCAGCTGAGGCATCGTGGGAGTCAGGCTGGGGACAGAAGAGTGGCCCCGGGGGCGCCCGGGTCAGCGTGCGGGGCGGGCGAGGCGGCCCCGCGGTCCTTCCCCGGCGCTGTGTGCCCTCCCCCACCCCCACCCCCAGGGCGCAGGGGCGCACGTGCGGCTCCGCGCCAGCCCAGCCCGCCTCCTGCGTCGGGTGGGCCAGGGCGGGCTGCTTGGCCGTCCGTGCCTCAGTTTCCCCGGCACGAAATGAAAGCGAGGCTCGTATTTATAGGTTTAGTCCGAAGGCTGAAGAAGCTAATTCGTCTAAAGCATTTGGCGGACACCCAGCGCCCCGGTGGGTAGCATGGCCGTGTCACGTGCGCACACACGGTGTGTCACGTGCGCACACACGGCGTGTCACGTGTGCACACACGGCTTGTCATGGCTCCCAGAGCCCTCTCTCGTGTGGCCTCTGTGGCCCTGTGGTCTCTGCTTTTTACAGGTGAGGACACCGGCTCTGGGAGGTGGGGTGGTTTGCCGGAGGCCTCACAGCTGGAAGGGGACCAGGGAGCCCCGGAACCCACATCCTTGGAACCCAGCAGCCACACCTTCCAGACCCTGCCCTGTGGGCGTCTCTCTCTGCCCGGCACCTGGTGTTAGGGCCCCGCTGGGGTCACCAGCAGGCAGTAAGGACGCATGTGAGTCAGCGGGGCCGAGCGGGACCCCAGGGGCCCGACTGCTGTCCCCTGCTGCCTGTTGCGAGGTGTTTGGGAAGAGGCCGGGCCACCTCGTGCTGGGGACACTGAGGACAGGGCTCTGTCCCTGGCTGGGCGGTCTTCAGGGTCTAAGAGTCCAGGTGTCTCTGGGCGTGAGCGCTGTCCTCGGCGCTGGGGCCTGTGGGGAGGTCAGCCTGCCCAGTCCAGAGCCCTGGTGGCCTGTGGGGAACCGGCCCCAGCTGAGGGGACAGGCTTTGTCTCTCATCGGCGGGGCTCCGGGCGAAGGGGACGCGGGGTTGGGCTGGAAGCAGGGAGACTGATGGGAGACACCGAGGGGGCGGTGGGGGGTGCCGGGTCCGGCAAGGGCACCGGGGGGGGGGGCCGGAGGGAGGGGGCGCGGGAAGGAAAGGCCTGGTCGGAGAAGCAGGGGCATGAGGGAAGGAAGGGGACAGCTGCTGGAGACAGCAGGGCAGGGGCCCAAGGGTTCGGGAGGTCATAGCCCCCAGGCAGCCCTTCGAGGAGTGTCCCTTCTACCATCCAATCCGGTCACCAAAAGTTACAGGCCGACCGTGCCTCCTTGTGCGTGTCACAAGACAGAGCCCAGGACACTGCAGCTCGGCAGAGGCAGAGAAGACCCTGCCTTAAGACCCTGCCACACGGCCCTGAACCACTGAGCTGCGAACAGTGAGAACAGCAAGACAGCCTGTCCTAGCTATGCCTCGGGTCCCCCAGAGTAAAGCCACAGAATCATGACGTCCCGGGGCTCATGGAAGGGCGGCCGTGGGAGCCCCCGGCTGCACGGGAAGCTTCAGCCCCTCGGCCGGGGTTGGCGGGAGGAACCTGACTCAGGTCTGCAAGAAGCTTCCAGAACCCTGAGAACAAGACACGGTGGCCGATCCGGGCAGGCCCAGGGTGGTTCTGCTGCTGCAGCAAGGGCCTCCCAGTTGAGGGGGTGGCGCCAGGCCAGCGCGGGGGGGCACGGCGGGGGAGAGGGCCAGGGAGTGCCCGTCCCCACGCCCACTGGCCCCTGGTTTGCCCGAGGCCATCAGAGGACGCACGTCTGTCCACGGCCCTGGTTTAGCTCAGGTCCCCAGGGCACAGAGCGAGAAAGAGGTTCCCGGGAGGGGACTTACCTAACACGGCGGGTGAGGCAAGCGGCGGCTGAGTGGTGTGTGCGGTGCCAGGCAGCGGGACGGCAGCCTTTTATAGGGGATTTCGGGGAGGCTGGGACACTGCCACTCGGCAGAAGGCTTGATTCATGCCGGCCCCGCCCTAATCCCTTCCCCCTGCACCTGCCGACACTGGCAGCTGCCTTTGCCTCATTCCCAGTCCCCTCCTGCCACGTTTGGGGCCCTCTCCGTATCCCTCATCTGTCCCCGGGTCTGTCTCCTCATGACAGGCTCCCACGCCACGGGCCAGCAGCGCTCGCCGCGGGCGGGGCCCCGGCGTCTCCGTGTGACTGCAGCGTCGTGGGCCTTTTCTTCATAGATACGAACATTGAAGGCTGTTTTCATCTCGGAGGGCTAGCCTTTCCCCACGGGCCACCTTGGGAGGCCCCGCACGTTTTTCTGGTGACGTTGCCATTACTTAGGACATTCTTGGAATTCTTCGTTCGGACTTGCCTTTCACACCCGGGGAAGGGGACGTGTGAGGCATCCAACGTCATTTCTTTACAGTCTGATTCAGACGGCGGCGTTAATCCCCCCTCTTTCCACTGCTGCTCACGGCCACGTACAGGGCGGGTGGTGTGCCCGAGCCCCACTTCTAAGAGAGGACGGGGAGGGACCCTCGGAGAAGCGGCCACGCAGGGAAGCAGGGAGTGGGCTCGGCCGGAGCCCCTCGGCCGTGGGCCGTGCTCCTCTGTGTCACAGCACCCCCACACTTAGCCCTCCCTCGGCGACTTTGGGCACTGTGCAAACATCCGATTTGTTGTTTGCAATGAAGATCCGCAGTCCCTGGGGGTGCTGAGAACGAAGCTTCCCAGCCCTGTTGACTTTTCAGAAGCCACAGGGCTGCAGCGAGGACGAGTAGCTTCTCGGGGGGCTCGTGGACGGGGCTGGGGCGTCCTCACCGACCCCCCACGTCTGCGTGCGGCACCCTGGCAGGGGCGGGGCAGCGTGGCGGGACCTGGGGTGCAGCAGGCACACACCGCAGTGCGGGACAGGAGCGGGCGGAGACGCAGGCTGCGGGAGGGACGGCGCCAGGCCAGCGTCCGGCCCGAGGGGTCTGCGGAGGCGGGGCTGGCTCGGGGGTCGGAGTCAGGAGAGTGGGGTGCTGGGAACAGGAGGGGCCGCGGAGCAGCCTTCCCCGCTGGGAGCGGTGTGCGGAGCGAGGGAAGGGGCGGGCCGGGTGCACTGATGTGACGTCATGAGGTGACGATGGTGACGATGCCCCATTCACTTCTGGATGAGGCACAGAGGGGTCAAGCCAACAGCTGGAGGCCACACAGACACACACACCTGGAACAGTGACCCCCGAATGTGTGCGTAGGGAAGGGGTCCCAGGACCGAGGCGGGAAGAGCTGCACGGGCGGCCTCCCCTGAGACTCTTGCTCCTCCGGGGATCAGAGCACCCGCCCCTCCCAGGGCGGAAGCGGGATTAAGAGGTGATGACAGGGCGCTCTGAGCCCGGCGATGACAAAGGGAACACTGAGAGTGCGCAGGGGTGAAAGCCACTGAGTGGGAGTCCCCGGCAAGGCTTGGAGCACATCCATGTCTGATGGGACAGGGCGTGGCACTCCGTGGGCCACCGAGGTCACTCAGGGGCCACCGGCTCCTGGCGAACGTGCTCGCTCATCACCTTCCCAGCTCGGTGGCAGGGTGCCAGGCAGGTACAGGGGCAGTGAGGACAGACCAGCACGGGAACCTGCTTCTGACGCGCAGCAGCGGCCGGGGGGACGGATTACAGCACGCGCCCTGTGGTCTGGGCACCCCGGTCCCCCTCCATCCTGGCTTTGCCTAGGCTGTCGCCGCCCACCCCCAAGGCCTTGGTCGGTCATCAGTCCCTTCCTCGTGTCTTGGTCTGGACCTTCAGTCTTTGTCTTTTTCCCCAAGAAGATGCCCCAGAATTCTTTCATTTTAACAGAGTAACATTTTTTCTTGTTGAAAGAGCCACACGTACACGAAAGGAAATCGGGAAAATCGTGATATCAAAGGGAGAATGAGCACTGCTGTGGTGCCACCACCGAAGCTGCCACGAGGTGGCAGGGACCTCCTCCCAGGCGCTTCCCCCACCCCGTGTGCGTGGGGAATCACAGTGCCCGCACACATGACTGTGCAGCGACACCGGTGCCATCACCGCTTCTGTGTTCAGATGAAGGGGACGAGGCTCAGAGCAGTGAAGCGACCTGCCCAAGGTCACACAGCCGTCGAAGGGCTGGGTCAGGGGCCGAATCGATGGACGGTGGGTTCTAGCACTTCCGGCCCCTGCACCACCTGGTACACCCCCCCCCCGTTTTGTATCTCTCATTCCTCTGCTCCCCCGAACCCCTCTGAACGCAACTGATGTCTTCGGTACAAACGGCAACAGCAAAGTGAGGCCCTCTGGAGTCTGGGCATTTATTTAATCGCTTCGTTGCAGCCCTGCTGCGTACAAAGCTTTTCTCCGATGCCATGAAATGACCTTCAGCTTCTCGACATCCCGTTGGGTGGCAGGGACGAACGCCCCGGCGGGAGGAGCCAGCAGTTATCCCCGCTCCTCGTGACGCAGGACGCCTCTCCTTGTCTAGTGGACACACGGCATGTGTTTCTTAATCATCTGTTTTTAGGATTTAGGGAACATCTGTTCCGAGGAGACGACGCTCGAGTGTTGGGAGCTGTGACCGTGGTTCTCCCCCTGCAGAGGAAGCGCCGGGGTGGGCGGGTCCGCGCGCGTCATGTGTGGAGAATGTTTGACATTTTGGGGTGAGTATGCTGATGCACTCTCCACCCCGCGCTCTCCGAGCCTCAGTTTCCTCACCTGTCAAGTACGGATGACAGGAGGACCGGCCTTTCTGGGGCCGTGTGAGGCTTACACGAGTTAATCCGCATCAAGCATTGAGATTACTCCTGGAGACCTGGTGAGGTTTACACAGATTAACTCATTTAATGCTCACACACCCTCGCGGGGCAGGTCCTGTGACTATTCTTACTTTACAGGGGAGGAGGTTGGGATCGGATTGTGAGTGGCCAGCCTAAGTCCCACAGGCATGAAGGACTAGGCCAGGATAAACATCCCCTCGTCCGTCTGTCCCGAGAGTCTGGGTGTCTCACCCCAGCGCTGTCCGGCTGCCATCTGTACTGGACTGGGAAGAGGTGGGTAAGGAAGGCGGAGAGCCTGGCTTTTCTGCCCAGAAAGGCCGTCAGGCTTCTTTCATGCTCCTCAGCCCCTCCTTGCACAGCCTCACCTCCTCCAGGAAGTCTTCCCAGATGAGTCCCACCCATGTGATCCCTCCTAGTTCCTCCATCTATGTTGAATTTACGAACCCCGGTTGTCTTTGTGGTGCTTTGCGATGCTTTGACCATTAGTATCCAATTCGATGGGCATTTCTGGAATGCCTAGAACACGGGGTTAGGACCACAGGGTGTGCAGACACGTATTAAACATAGCTCGTCCCTGCCGGGTGTTTATAACCTTGTGGGGGACACAGCCAAAGACAGGCAGACCAGTGTTGGAAAGAAATGTAAACAACGGTCGAGGTCGCAATGGGGCGCAGAGGGGGTGACCCGGCCCCAGCCCGCCATCCCCGCCGTCTACGCGGCCGGAAGCTTCCCGGGGCCTCTGCGGGGGGCGGGGCAGGTGCCCGCTGCAGCCCGGCCTTGGTCGTGAGCCCGGCTGGGCGGGCGGCGCCGCCACCCGGCTGCCACCTAGTGTTCAGCCGGGCGCACTGCATGAAGGCCGCTGCGGGACACCTGCCCGGCGTGGGGACCCGCAAGAAAGAGGGGAAACGGAAAGCGACGCCGACGCCGGCCTTCAGAGAGGGGCTCACGCCCTGACCGCGTTTCCGGTGGGGACGCCAAGCCGCGGGGGGACCAGGCAGCCGGTGGCAGGGGCCACTGCCACTCACGAGGCCCGTCCCTGCGTCTCTCATTCCACCCTTGGCGTTAGTTGTCATTGTCCCCGTTTTGCAGATGTGACTTATCCCTGGACGGGTTCACGGATTTGTCCTAATCTGTCGCCTGGTGAAAGGCTTTTCAGACGTAGAGAGCTGGGGTCCCGGCAGGCCCGAGGTTCTCGAGCGGTAGGAACATTCTGGGTGGAAGGGAGCACCAAGTGTGGAGAATCTGGGGACACTGCACCCCGGGGACGGTGCCAGGTGACCAGACGCTGGGAGTGGGGCTCAGAGGTGAGAAGCCCCCCCTTCCCACTGCCCCGGGACGTGGGTGAGTGACAGCTGGGCTGGAGGAGCTGGCATCCGGTGAGGTCCTGCCCAGGAGCGGGGACCTTGGGAGGAGGGACCAAGAGTGACCGACAGGGCAGTCGATGACGGATGCAGTGGAGTGCTGGGCCTGCCAACCAGCAGCCGGGGATGGAGGACTAGAGGCAGAAAATGCACCAGCCCTGGGGCCAGGCAGCGCCAGGGCAGGGAGCGTGGATGGGGCGTGGCCCTGGGGATACGGCCCCAGAAACCTAGCCGGCTCCCCAGCCCCGGGCGCCCCCTGGCGGGAAAGCCCCAGGCGCCTCTGGGTGTGCTGGTTGGGGGCGGGTGGGTGGAATGGCCTTCAGTTCAGAGCCCCAGGTAAGAAAGGGCGCAGATGCCTGGACCGACCCGGACCACATCGGGGCAGGTGTGGGGCCAGCCCCTGGGGGCCGGTGGGGCGTCCCTGCCGAGCATAAGGAGGCGGGGTCCTGGGCGGCACGTGTGGGCCCTTCCCACGCTGCGGCGGGAGGACTGAGCGTGGTCCAGCTTTCAATGTCCCCCATGTCCCAAGGACTCCCTTTCGTCTTGCTTTGCTCTTAGTCCCCCAATAAAGTTCCCTTCGAAAAACTCGCGCATACCTACTTTTCCTAAACGGGAAGGCGGAGCCATTTGTTCCCATGAAGGGCAGGATAACCCAAGGGGCGGGGCCCCAGGACCCCGCGCACGCAGCCAGCGGCCCCAGAGTGCGAGGCCCCTGCCCGCCCCTCCTCGCCCATCCAGCAGGGCCCGGCTGTGCCTGCCTGTGCCAGCCAAGCCCACTGCCCACACCTCCTCCCCTGAGGCCTCCGGGGTTGTCCAGGCAGACGGGGTGCTCCCACTGCTGGTCCCTCGCTGCCCCCTGTCCTCGTGGCTGCCCCGCACCCCCACATACACGCGGCTCGTCACTGTTTTAGGGTCTGTTTTCCCCACTGGACCATGCGCTCCCCGCAGGCAGGAAACACGCTCGGTCTGTCCCTGCGCTGGTGGCGTCAGGCCCCGGATGCACACGGAACACACACACACTCGCACACGCCTCATCCTTCAGGCGGTTCTGTGACCTCGTCCCGGCGCCCAGCAGACCCTGACCTGGGCTCAGTTTCCTCCCCACCCCGACCTCCTCAGGGGTGCAGGTGGGACTCTGAGCAGTCTGACGCAAGGGCAACAAGGTCAGGGTCAAGTGAGCTCATCAACCGCAATTAGTGCTTGATTGGGAAGGTCACGGTCGGGGCCCATGTAATCAGATCGCATTATTTAATGGGCTGAAACAGGTTTTCAGCTGGCAGTGGGACAGGTGCACACTGCCCAGCCGCTCCCACTCCACCTGCACGGCTGGTATGTGACGAATTTAGGTGGCGAGCGCTTGGAATGCCTTGTAGATCCTGCCAGCATGCTGGGTGCTACTGGAGCAGGGAGGACCCTGGTGACACATGCGACCTGATTCCCGGGGCCTTGGGTTCCTGGGATGGGCCTGGGGACCCTGCCCAGTTGCTGGCCAGGTGTCGGACGGCCCACCAGGGACTGGGAGGACGTGAGAAGCACGTCCCCTGGGTCCTGTCCTGTTGCGTCATTGTCCACAGCTGGGAGCCCAGACCTTGACTTTTTTTTTGGCTGAAGAATCATTTTTATAATTTTTATAAATCCCTAATTCCCACAGGGGAGTTTTGTAATGATGCCTTTCCAATGGGCGGGGGATGGATGGACGGATAAACAGAGGGACGGGACACGGGGACAAGTAGTAAGTCCTCCAGCGGAGAGACAAGTGGACAGCAGAGCACTTGACGCGTGGCAGCTCAGCCTTGCTGGGGACACAAGGTCTGCCAGCTGGTGGTGGCAAGAGCTGGTGGCTGCTGCCACTGTTCTGAACGCTCGCCACGAATAACCGCAGAGCTAAGTATAAAGGGGCGACTCTGTTTTTTATCTGGGCACAGCTGAACATGAATGCAGCCGATGCCTCTGCGAAGATGCGCTTCCCATCACGCCCTCCTGCCACAAACACGTCTTATCCCCCCTTCTCGACACCGATGGGGGGCCGTACGGGAGAGGGCACGAAGGAACCACAGGCGGGGCACCCGCAGGAAAGCTCAGCTCCGAAAACAGTGAAACACACAGCAAAACGACAGGGCGAACCGTGTCGCCTCCATACCCCGCCTTCCGGAGCGGGCCGTCCCCACCGCGCGCCCACGCTCTGTCACCTCGGTCCCCGCCTACCGTGATGTCACGCACGTGTTTCTCTGTTGTCGCACAGGCTTTGTAATTGCTTCTAATGACTGTAAAATGTTCCATTCCTTATGCCGCTGCCAGATAACTAGGTGGCTGTATGGTTTTGTTTTTCCTTCGCTTATTTTGACGCATCAACAAATGCTAGGTATTTTACCCAGTGCCTGGCAAATGCATACGCTTAGTAGGTGCTTTATTTTCTTCTGATCTCTCTCCTGAGCGTGTATCTTCTATATCTGGGGTTTTCCTTCAGATATGTGTATATATATATTTTTAAATACTGAGTTCAAGAGCTTAAACAGCTGTCTGGCTTTTCCCACGTGCTGTTGCCATGTTGCTTTATGAATAACCACGATGGTGATATAAATAGCTCCCTGTTTGCACATATTAACTCGTAAAATCCTCCCCCGCCCCCTGGGGGCAGCCATCACCCCATCTGAGATGACGAAGCAGAAGCCAGCGAGTTTAAAGTCATCTGTTCACGGCCCCACGGGGTCCAGTGCCGTGTCTGGCCCAGAGAATGGCCTCGGTAAATGTTTGTTGAATGAACCCACAAGCAAGGGGTGTCACAGGTCAAACTCAGATCAGTTCCACACCGAAGCCTGAGCTTTTCCCCTTAAGCCGTGCCAGCTGGCTTGGGGGGTGGTGGCGGATAGGAATGCAGGCTTTGCCACGCCTTCTAATTAAGGACTCAGGCTGGATGAAGCGCCCACCCACGTAGACTCAGGGCAAACAGGCGGAGCTAACACCGTGCTGGGGGGGTGGGCATTCGGGACCCTAAGTATTGTCACCCTGGAACCCTAGTGCTCCATTTATGCTCGGGACCACCCACGTGGAGCCATTACCCAGTCCTGAGGGGGTGCTAAGCGCTTGGTGACCATGCTGAATTCAGGGGATGCGCCGTTGTCCCGTGCCATGTGACCTGACTGTGCGCCCTTGTAGAAATGCTGTCCTCGCTGGAACCGCTCTGATCCCAGCTCTGCGACCCCTGGACTGATTTTCCTTCGGGTCTACCCTTTCTGGTCGGGTATGGTGAGCCCCACGGAGGGCCTGCCCCGGGAGTCTCGCACGGTCGACCTCGAAGGCCATGTCCCCCCGAGGCAGGGTGGAGATCTGTGCCCCGCTCCTCTTGCCCAGAGAGTGTGTGTCGAGGGCCAGTGTGGTCCTTCAGAGACCACTGAAGAGCAAGGGCCGTCCACAGAGGCTGGGCGAGGGCTGGAGAGGCCAGCGGCAGGGCTGGCCTCGGGGTACTGGAGGCCACCCAGGCTGTTCAGCCGTTCTGCGTGCTGGCGGCTGGAGACGGCTTCAAACGCTGACCCGTCCGTGGGAGAGAGCGAGGGGAACCCTCAGCAGAGGTTCTGGAGGGGACACTCGGGACGCGATCACGGTTAGGACACAACAGGGTGAGGAGTCACGAAAGGGACCGGATATGGTCACAGATACCGCGTGAACTTGACCTGGGAGAGCTAAGAGGAGGAGCAGAGAGGCCAGCGGGGTGGCTGATGCGTGGGCCGGGCAGAGAGGGGCTCGAGTGGCGGGAAAGGAGACGGAAGAGGTGGCCGCTGCGAAATGCATTTGGCGATCGGACAAAGAGGACCTGAGGTGTGGGGCGTGAGGGGCCACCACGGTGACGGATGGGGTGTGCGGCTTGAGCAAAATGAGAACCGGCTCGTCTTCAGACGCTCGGGTCCTGGGCTCAGGACGTCCCTGCAGACAGGGGACACGCTCCTTGGTGCGGAAGGTCATACAGGTGGCCCTGCCCAAGCCATCTCTGAGAACGGCCAGGGTTTGGAGAGCTGGCTCCTCTTGGGTCGCTGGTTCACGCCCGTCTAGCCGGGACAAACGAAGGCCACTTTAATTTACCTGACCAGTATTTATCAAGCATTTGCCGAGTGCCAAATTCTGTTCTGAGTGTCAGGGACGCGGCAGTGAACAAAACCTACGCAATGCCCACCCCATGGAGCTCTCGTTATGGCTGGGGAGGCCAACAACAAGCCAACAACAAGCAAACGAATAAATAAAGCATATGGAAGAGTTACAGAGCCGCGGGGAGAAGCCGGGGGAGGGGAAGGGGGGTGGGTGAGAACGGACCGCTGCAGGCGTGGGGCGGGGGGCAGAGCGCCTGGGACTGCTCAGGAAGTGGTCCCCCTCGGTCTGTGTGGCCACCGCGGCTGCGCCCCGCCCCCGCTGCGCCCCGCCCCTGCTGCCCGTCTTCACCGTCATCCTGTCCGCTTGCCTCCGAGTGATGAGCACGCTCTGGAACGACCTTGTTTATCTGTTTGCTTGTTCCTTCAGATGAATTCTGGCGCCGTTCCATATGGCACCAAGTCTGGGAGGAGATGGCAACGGGGATGGGACTGTGAAAGCCGAACCGTGCTCGACCGCGGTGCCGGCCGAGGTCAGGCGGGGAAGGTTCTAGGCTTGGGTATTGGCCTCACGGTCCTAGGTTCACATTGTGGGGATTTTTTTTTCGACTGGGGAGAAGCGGGGCACACTCACGTGAGAGGGGCTTGGAGAAGCAGCTTGGGTTGGAGACCCCGAGGCCTGGGTGAGCTGGGTGGGCCTCTCTCCCTTCTGGCTGTGGGCAGGGGGGCAGGGGGGCAGGGGTTCACACCGGGGCCGTTTAGTGAACAGCAGCTCGTTCCAGCCTGGGGCTCAGATGCTGGGAGAGTGTACCAGGGGGGCCCCCTGCCGCTGGCCCAACCTTACCCCTTCCCCCCCCACCCCCCGCCTCCAGACACCCCCACAGGAGCCGCAGCCAGGGAGGGGCACCCTCCCCAGCCACCGAAACTCCCAGCCGCTGTTAATTAGGTCCAGCAGCCCAGAGATGACGCTATTCTTCCGTCGCTAAGGACGGGGCTAACGAGGGGCCTCCTGTGACCCCCACTCCGGCCCCTCCCCAACTTCCAGAGAAGGCAGGGGTGGAGGAGCTTGGGGTCAGGCCGCTCTGGGGACTTTGAGTGGGAGGCCTGGTGCACGCAGCAGAGCCCTGCCCTGCCAGGCGGGCACAGGGGGTGGCTCCATGCAGACCTGGAGGGGAGCAGGGCGGCAGGGGCCCCCAGAGCCCGGACTCGGAGCTGGTCCCAGCAGGCGAGGAAGGATCTTTCCTGCCGTGGTGCCACTTGCCACCGCCCCATCCAGCTGCTCTTGTCCTGAGCGCTCTTTCTCGTCACTTTCCTCTTACGGTAAACACATGATAGACACATGCGCACACGCATGCGCACACAGAGGCGCACACACACGCAGTGTCAGGACAAAGCTCTGGGTGGCCCGGCGGGCCTGGGAGCCCCTGAGCCAGGTGGCAGGTGGCAGGGTGCGGCCTTTGGCTCAAACGCCAGCCTCCCTCTTATTCGCTGCTTGGCTCTAGGCAAATTTCTTAACATCGTGGGTCTCAGTTTCTTCATCTGCGGATTGGGGTAATTACTTCTGTCTCCCTCGCTTTGGGGTTGGGAATGGGGAATGAAAGATGGTTTCAAGGCTTTTGCTGGTTGCACGTGGGAGGCGGCTGTGGTGGCCACAGGCACTGCGGGAGCTGGATTTTCAGGTTCTGACTTCTCTCTCCAACCCTTCCCGGAGAACAGGACCCCGCCTCTCTCGCCCCCTGAGGCTCCACCAGATGGGGGGGGGTGGAGGGGGCCAGGGAAATTCAGAGTGCGGGACAAGGAGGGCTTCACACATCAGCCGGTCTCGCCCTTCGTTTTACAAATGAGGGACCCAGGTGGCCTAACAGGCCATCCATTCGGGTTCAGGTTCCATCATTTGCCCTTGAGGTCTCCGCCTCTGTCGCCGTTGTAGAGCCCTGCCCTACCCTACCCGGCCCGGGAGTTTGTCACCAGGCGGGCCAGCGGGCTGGCGTGTCTCCCCGCAGTCCACCGGCGCCCCCTGCCGGCAGGAGCCGAGGGCTGCACCCCCGAGCCGCTCGTGGTCCCCGCCCCGCCCCCCACCCCGCCCCCCGCATCGCCGTGGGCACCGGTTTTCGGGTTCCCAGTATTCCCGGCCGCTGTACCATTTTAAAAAAGATTTCTATAACAAGACGGTGTTTTCATATCCGCCTACAGTTTAGTTGGGGTGGATGGGGCAGTTAGGTCGCTTCCGGGGTGTTGCTTTTGTAGACTGTGCCTGGGTCGCGACAGCGGAACTCTCACTGGCAGAGTGACATCTGCCAAGCCCGGTGCTAGGATTTTTTATTTTTATTTTTATTTTTAGGCGAGGCAACCCTTGGTTGACCTCCCAGATTGCAAGGACCGTGCCAGTTTACAATCCCTTATTTTTTTATTTTTTACGCACCTGGTCTTCCCAGGTGGTCTCCCATCCAAGGACTAACCAGGCCCGACCCTGCTCAGCTTCCGAGACCAGACGGGATGGGGCTCCTTCAGGGTGGCACAGCCGTCGAGTTAGGACTTTTACAATCATTACTCCATTCCCATGACAACCTTATGCGGTGGCCACATTCCTTTTTAATTTTACAGTTGCAGACAGTTTGATTCAAAGCGGTTCAGATGGAGTCTGGGAGCCCGAGAGAACGCTCCTGGGACGTCTGGTGGGGGGGATCCGGTGTCCCCGGGCCCAGGTGTACGTGCCCCGGTGGTGCCAGGTGGGCCAATGGGGCGGGGGAGGTGCCCATAAGGGTGAGGCGTGGCCAAGGCGAGCACTGGGACCCGAGCCCACAGGGTCAGCAGGGCCCGTAACGAGAACGAAAGCAGAACTGTGATGGGAAAAGTAAAATGAAAGATAAAAAGCGAAGGGGAAGGGGCGACGCTGACTCAGGCCACGGGAAGCTGTGGCCGTGTGGGCAGCAGCTGCGAGCGGTTTTACAGGTTTAGTGTAAGGTCGCAGGGACGGGCACTGAGGTCACTCTAAAGGCGCGGACCACGACGGGAACGTCTGGCATGCTCGCCTGTCCTTGGACACATCTCCTAGCGAGCCCCTGTTAAAGCCCACGTGTCCCCGGGGGGAGCTACTCTGACCCCGCCACATCCTGGCACAGTCGGGTTCATCAAGGCATTTTGTCACCCGCCGAGGACAAGGAGCATGTGAAGTGGCTGAAAAGAGCACTGGCGTTTTGACTGGATGGCGCCTGGGGAGGGGGCGGCGCGGACAGGCCGTGGGCAGCAGGGCGGGGGTCTGGGGTCCGGGGAGGGCGGAGGCGCGGCCTTGGCTGACCTTCCAGACCCGGCCCATGACCGCCCTGAGCAGCCCGGTGACCCCGGGTGACCTGGGTTCCTCGGTGCTCTGGCGCCACCTTCAGGCAGAGTCGTGGAGTGCAGGGCTCTGTGTCTGGAAACAGGACCTCCTCGCGGAGTCTGATAACGGGGCTTCAAGCGGGCAGGGGAGGGACACCGTTTCATCAAGGTGCTGTGAGTGTCTGCTGGGGGCGCCCAGAGTGTCCTCCGGCAGCGGCCACTGTTACCCTGTCTGACCCCCGTGCGGTCACCCCCTGGTCAGGGTACAGAACATCGCCAGCTCCTCAAAAGCTGCCTCATGCTCCTCTTCCTTGGGGTCCAAAGAGTGACCGCTTTACGAAAGCCCAGGCCGTAGACCCCTTTTGACCCTACGTGGACTTCATCTAAACAGAAAATAAAACCAAACAATCATACAGCACATACTATTTAGTACCTCACTGTTTTTTCACTCAACATTAGATCTGTGAGATTCACCTACGTTGCTGAGTTTATATTATTTCCTTCTATGAATGGCTCCCCAGTGTCTCCCCCACTCATGTCCTTGGGCAGCTCAACTGTGAGCGACTCCCCAGGACCCCTCCCACCCACCCCCAGGCCTTGTCCCCTGTCCTGTTGGCCCTGGAGAAGGTCCCCAAGCCCACTCCCTGGGACAGTGGCACGGGCCAGCTCCCTGGTGACCTCACAGCACCACGGTGCCCCTCCCCCATCGGCCTCAGAGAGACTCCTGAAAACGGAACAGATAGAGACAGTTACACACACACACACACACACGCATATGTAAATAACAGAAAATAATACAATAACTGTTATCGACCACGTATTTTGCCAGCGGTATTGTTCTAAGTGTTTTACACTTATGATACCACTCAGTCCTCCTAACAGTCCGGTGGTGTAGCCTCTACCCATGTTCCCACTGCACTGACCGGAAGTCCGCGGCTCCCAGGGTTAAGCAAATCGCCCAAGTTCATGCGGATGGAAATGAGGTTCAGGCAACTTGACCCCCCCCAAAATGCCACAACTCATTCTCAGTCATTTCGATGTCAACGAGGTTTTTCAGTCTGAAGGAACGATAAACACGCGCGCAGCTTAGATACGTCAGCGCACGCGCAGTCATCGGCCCGGGCGTCGTAGGGAAGGGGATGTCCGCTAAGCTCCCTCCGGATGTGACCATCACAGCCAGTCCACCTACATGGCTCAGACCATCCCCTTAGGAGCTCGGTGGATTCCCACGTCTCTGATAACCGTGCTTCCTGGACCCTCCCTCACGCAAAGTCCCGATGACCTTGGCTCCTTCTGCATGAAGCACCTGTGCACTTGCCTCTCGATCAAGATGAATTGGGACCCAGACAACACTAGAGGCTACCATGGATCAAAGTGTCTTAGTCAGATACCATCCCTACATGCTCACTCACACGCATACACACACGCGCGCACGCACACTCACTCACACACACACATGCATGCACACCAGTGGTCTACGACCATTCGTGTCTGGTTCTGGTGTCTTTGTCATCCCTGGAATGACACGACGTTTCAGACAGATAGTTCAGCCTTGCGGAGATATCTTCCGCCCACTGCGTGCCTGTGCCTTGGAATGTCCTTGACTGAGGAATGTTCGCAAATCAGATAGAGACAGCTATATATATATATATATATATATATATATATATATATATATATATATATATAGCAGGTCTTACGACAGCAGATAGAGAGGGGTGTGCTAGGCCGAATTAAAACGCAAAGCATCGCCAAGGCCGAATTAAGACGGCAAAGCATCGCCAGGTGGGAGAACGCGAAGCTTCTCTCTGACCATCTGCACTAATCAGGTGGGAAGCACACATCACTGTCTCAGCCCCGCACACACTCGGCAAGTGTTTACTGGGCATGAGGCCGACTCTGGAGACACAGCATGATCCGAGGAAACGCAGTCTCGCCCGCCTTGCCTGTGCTCCCACGGGGAGACAGGAGTTGGACGAAGAAAACAAACCACCATAATTAGTAATTCTAGGCATGTAGGTGGATGGGGGCCTTAGAGATCTCTGAATGGTGCTAGGGATTCCCGGTGAGACCAAAACCTGTCCCTGTGAGCTACTGTATCACTGTGCGTCCCATCACACCCAGCAGCGGGAGGTGTCAGCGGGGGGGGGGGGTCGCGCTGTGTCTGGGGGGCACCCCTGGCCCGAGCTCACGAGAGGGAAGGACAGTGGAGGGACATAGGCGTCCACTCCTGAGCCTGCCCACCTGACGCCCGGCTTCTGTTTTAACGTGTGGGTGTCGAGGGGCACGTAGCTCACTGAGCCTTTCCTCTGTGTAGGAAGGAGAGTGAGATGGGTGGGTATCTCCTTCATCTGGACCCCAGGAGGCCAGCGTGTCCTGCCCACAGACCCTCTTTAAATAGCAGCATCAAAGACTGAACATGAACCTGTAGGTTAATATCATATTTAATCGAAAGGGCATTTACGAAATAATGGCCCCAATCCATGTCTTTTTACAGAAAAGGACACTTTCTGTCATAGTCACTTAAGAGATGATTATTTAAAGAGACATTTTGAACATGTTTTTGTAGTAAGAAGCTTCCCGATATACCAGCATCGTCCTAATTTATTTGTTCTGGTCATGTGTCCACATTTTAGGTGTGTTAAAGCAAAGCGTACATGTCTGATGGAAAATGAAGTCCTTTCTGTTCAGTAGATTGATTTTGCTCCTATCTGGGCGAAGCTGAGAACCCAGCCATCTATTCTGACAGAAGGAGGGGGCCATGGTCAGTGGTGCAGAAACACGAATCAGAGAAGTGGGGGCCCAGGGAATTTTAAAAGATTTATTGTCGCAAAGCAGCACATTCAGGGCAACCTCGTCAACACGACGGGAAAGCATGTTTGCGCCCAGCCCTATGGCGGCCGCGCTGGTGGCTGCTTCCGAGGCACAGCTCCCGCATGGTCCCGTTCTGCAGGTGTCACTCGTCACAGGATGGGAAGGGGCCGAGGGACGAGAAGCCCAAGACTGGTGCCGACCCGGGGCTCCAGGTTCCTCTGCCGATGTCTAGAGCCCAGGTGGAGAGAGGTCGTGACGCGGGGTGACAGCCGAGCTCGGGGGGCCATGATCAGCTGAGGCCACAGCAGCCCTGGGGCTAGGGCCACAGCAGGAAGAGCGCAGAGCACGGCACCTTCGGCGGGCCCTTCGGGGGGCACTTTGGGGGGCACTGGGTTGTGGGCCCTTTAAAAGGAGGCTGGCAGGGCTGCTGGGTGCACTGGCAGGACATCTAGGTGAGGGTTCGGTCAACCTAAGGCCCAACACAGACGTTTCATGGTCTCGTGAGATCTTAGGTCGTTGAACCTCCCTTGGAATCTACCCACACACACACACACGTACACACACACATGTACACACACACACACGTACACACACACACACACACACACTCAAGCCAAAGCCTCCACCTTGCTCATTTTTGTGGCTCTGAGATATGGCACAGTGTTGTCCCATCTACGATGTCCAGCAAATGTAGATCCCCCCCAATGAAACGGAAGCTCTATGAGAACTGGATCCTCACCCCACCCACCACCCCTTGTGCACACTTTTGTGTCCTGCCGTCTAGGGAGCACCCCATGATTAGTAGGGACTCAGTAAGTAACTGCTGAATATATGAGGAATACATGGCAGAATAAACGAATGAGAAAGAAGAGAAAGGCAGGCGGATGGCAGGCAGGAAGCTAGTTACGTTCGAGGTAGAGAAAAGTCACCACAAGGTATTTTGTGGCTGTCCTGGGTGTCACTGATTTCTCCGTGTGCCTCTCCATCCTCCGTCAGCATCAGAGAATGTGTCTGTCGGAGGTAAGTGGCCTAGGACATGTCCTCCCCAGCTAGCCGCCTCGGTTGCCAGAGGCTGGGCATTGGAGAGAATTTAGGCCCGCTGCCCACTCAGCACCCACTTCTAGGGGCTGTGATTCCAGGTGGATCATCCTAGGCCCAAGACAAGGTCCCCCCTCGTCGTCCCTCCTCCCTCCTGTCCCCGTGTCCTCCAATGCGTCTCACCTGACAGCTGTGCTTCTGAGAGACCCACTCACGGGGTCAGACCTGGATGTGGATGGGGCTGTCGTCCCAGAGGCTCAGGGCGGGTGAGGAGCGGGGACGGGGACGTGCTTTATGGGCTCCGGCCTGGAGCGGCTGCAGGAAGTGGCTCCTCCTGACACTCTCAGCCCTCAAGCTCCTTCCTGTAACTTACTCCCTCGAGCCGCAGGCTCAGGCCTTGCCCAATCGCATTCCTTCTGAGGCCTCCATCAAGCAGCACGAGGATCTTGGCCTCTGGGCCAAGAATCTGGTTCCTCGGGCACACTATGGTCCTGCCTTTCCTGGAAATACAGAAATGACAACTCTCTGCTCTCCTCAACAAGCCGCTGGTCTGGCTCCCAGGGTGCCCAAGAAGGAGCTGCTCCCAGGCCCGGGGCCAGCGGCCAGCCCTGAGCCCAGGCGGTATCCAGGCTTCTGGCTTTGCACATCCCTCCTGCCTCTCTCTCCCCAGTGGTGGTGGAGACTTGGGGGAACTACAGCCCAGACTGACTGACTCGCTGGGTGGGGTATTTGGAAATAATTCTGCCGTCATGTTGACAAGCGCTGTTTCCATCTCTCTCAACCTTACAAAGACGACACGGGCAGAGTGAGTGTCACACCGGTGTTATAGGTGGTGACGGGGACGCTCAGGGATGTCCCTGTGGGTCCCCCGACCCCAGCCTGGGCCACCTCTCTGTTTAGACCACACGCATGAGCCAGTGCCTTCTCCCCAGAGTGAGTGAGGTCACACGCGGAGTCCCGACTCCCAGCCCCTCATAGGGTCGGTCCCCTTAAAGGGTCCCAACCTGCATTAATGTGACCCCGAACACTGCACGGGGTGTCCACGCAAGAGCAGGTCATTTTATTCTGAAATTCAAATTTATTATTATTTTTTTAAAATTAAGTTTACTGGAGTAGTCTTGGTTAATACAATTCTATAATTTTCAGGTGTACATTATAATTTGACATCTGTATATTCTACATATTCTATTGTGTGTTTACCACCCAAAGTCCAGTTTCCTTCAGCTACCATATATTTGATCCCTTTTCCCCCTTCACCCTCCCCCTCTTCCGCTATATTTGACCCCCATTGAAGTGGCCCTGGACAATGCACCCCGTGTCCGATGTCTGGTAGGAGGAGGTTAGGGAGCTTGTGGACACGCGCAGAGGGGAGACTGCGGGGACCAGGGTCAGGAGGGCCACTGGCAGCCGAGGAAGAGACCAGAGCTGGGAGACCGTGACCCGGGACTCCAGACTCCAGAGTCGCGAAAGGGGACATGGTAGACGAGTCCCCCGGTCCGCGGTGAGCCATGAGGCATGTCCGAGGGTCTCTCCGTCCAGCCCGCACCCCAGCTCCACCCCTCCCCACTGTTCCCGCTCATGCCACAGCCGCATCACGTGTCACATACCTGCCCACGTCCCCAGGCCAGCGTTTCGGCCCTTCTCGCTCCAGCCCCAGCGTCCACTTCGCTCTGCACACCTTGGTCAGCAGCGAGCGACGCAACCCAGGCGCGGGGCCACAGTCAGCACGGTGGGGTCGCGGCGACTCTGCTGGTCCCCGGGGTAGCACGGAAGGGAGGGAAGCTGCCGTACTCGTTGCTACAAGCCTCCTCCTCCTCGGAGGCGCGATGTCATGCCACCACGCTCAAGTCGTCGGAGTCGCCGTGCCCCCCGGCCTGCCTCCCGCGGGGGCATCCGGCGTAGCGCCGAGCGCTGGACACCGCTGAAAGTGATGTGACAAGTTACCGTGCTGCACCCGATGTAGTACGCTTCCATTTCACGTTTATTTTTGTTATACTTTACATAAATTATATATATTTAATATATACAGAAACATATTACATGTTACAATAGAATATATCATATTCATATATGTTAATATATAACATATTACACAGAATATGATTAATATAATGTATATTATCATTTTAATATAATATAATGTATATAATATGAACATAATGCATTTCACATAACAAAATACAATATAGTATGTTATATAAATTGTGTTATCTCTATTAAATATATATTTTCTATAATGTATATAAAACATGATAAATAAATAGAAACTAACAATATAACACGTTGCACGCAGCAGGCAGTTTATCCCAGCACTTTGAGCAGTGTCTGGCGCAGGGTGAGCACGGATGCGGGGTTGGGGGGGAGGCAGACTACAGCCGGAGCTTTGCGTGGAAGGTATGGTTAACGCACGCTGTAGGTGATGTTAATATTCTAATGTGTTGTGTTACATTCGCCTAATAAATACCATCATTCACATAAATGACATACAATACGTAATTGACCTTAGCAGCATCCCCGTTTTTCAGACCCAAGTCCCAGACCCGCTCCCGAAGCTGCGCAGTATCCCGTCCCCATCACTACAGACACGGAAATGGGCTCAGACAGGTTAGGTACCCCCAAACCCCAGACCCAAGACTGAAACAGGAGACTGACTGCAAGGTTGGGATTCCCTACTGCACCACCAGGGGGCGTGTCAACAACAGAGAGACACCCACAGAAGCTGGGCAGGGGCTCCAGGGGATGCTAGGACTTGTGTTTGCACCTGGGCGGTCAGGCAGGTGACCTGGGGCGGGGACTCTGGAAGTTCCCGCGAGAGACTAAATCCCCCTGCCCCCACCCAACTCCCCGGGGAAGCGGCTTCCACCCTTCATCTCATCTCTAGTCACCCCTGTCTCCTGGGGGTCGGACTGCTGTCCCCGAGGCAGCTTTCTCGCTAAAGAGGGGTCCTCCTAGCTGCGCCCGGGTCTACGCCATCTGTGGTTTGCTGAACGGGGCTGGAATTCAGAAATCGTGGGCTCTGGGCCCGGCCATGCCGCTTACCCGCTGGGTGACCCAGCCACCACCCCAAGCAACTGCCCAGACCACCCCCAGGGCTTAAGCCTGAAACCGCATGATTAAAGGTCCACCCCTTCATCTTGGGTCACCCAGGAAGGGGCCACACTTATAATGTTAGGGACAGTCCACTGGCGCTGACTGTCCTTCTCCCCTTCCCGCGCTCTGATGGGCGGGGCAGAGCTCATAGGAGGGGGTGGCACAGGTTACAGGGGCGACAGTGTCAAGAGTACTTTGCTCCTGGCTGACTAACTGCGCCCATCCCAGAGAGAATGGTGGTGGCTGAGGTCCCTCCTGCACATCCGCAGGCGCCCGTGTCCCCTACGTCCTTAAGTCCCCGTGTCCCCCACGTCCGCAGGCGCCCGTGGTCCCTCCTGAGCTCTTGGCACGCGCGTGAAATCCTGGGTCCACGTCTGTCTCCTCCAGTGACCTTGACCTTCCTGAGAGGAGGGACCATGGTCAGCACTGGGTCCCCCACGCAGCTAGCGCTCGGAAAGTGTTCGTGGCCCCAAGATTCTCCCTCCGTCCAGGCGTGGCCAGCAAAGGACGGGCAGTTCAGACACTGGAGGCGGAAGGGGCGAGGGTCAGTGGCTGGAGCCTGGACACAGATCCCAACTTCTGGAGCCAAGGACACCCCCTGGGTGACGAGGGGCAGGCCAGGTCCCTGACACACTCCAGATGACCCCGAGAGTCTAAGAATCATTGCAGCGGAACCTGACGGCCCTTGCGTCATCCGGAATTTCCTGTCAGGTCTCCCGTCGGCCTGGCACCGCGGGGAGCCCCGACCGCACGCCGATAAGTGTCCGCGCTCAGAGTTTCCAGCTGAATCAGGCTGAGTCAAGGTCAGGACTCGACGCCCTGCTCCGTGGGCCTCCTCCCTGCTGACGATGACCAGCCTGCCTTCATTCCTTCCTTCCCTCATTCCCTCATTCCCTCATTCCTTCCTCCGTAGCTCAGCCAATACATGCACATGCGCTGCGCTCTGTGCTAGTCTTGGGCACACAGAGAAACAAGTAATGGAGGGGTCTGCCGCCCCAGTAAGCCTTCCGCCTAGACGTAAGGACAAGCAGGTCCCACCGAGGATGTGTTATGTGCCAGCTTCTGTGATCTCCCCAGGCTATGAAAGGACTCCCAGGCTACTGGGGGGACGCCCTGGCCCTAGGGTGAAAATGCTCAGAACTGAACGCACATGCAGTGTCGAGGTTTCAGACCCACCCGCGCTCGGGTCCTGGTACAGAGCTCGCTTTACGGCAGCGGGAGCTGCTGCACCGCTCGCGTCTGCGCTTTACGGCAGCGGAAGCTGCTGCACCACTCGCGTCTGCGCTTTACGGCCATGGATGCGGCCTCACCTCTCGCATCTGCGGCTGTAACGAAGCCGTTGCCGAGGAAACCGCTTTCCCGCCGCCTCTCCCTGCCTCCCGGGATGGCAGGTGTGCCGTCAGCCTCCAGCTGGGAAAACAAGCTGCTTCCATTCATTTGCTGCCAGGAGCCTCCTCGGCTATTTTTAGTCCTGAGGTTCCGCCCGGAAATTTACTTACTCCTTAGGAAGAGGCACCCCACTTTCCCTAGTTGCTCACTCCTCCAGGCTCCAGCTACGAAATGCTGCCCGTTGAGGAGATGACGCTGCAGCTGGCTAGGAGCCCCGGGAGGCGTGAGCACCCCACGCACCAGTGACCCGCAGGCCGGGCTGGCTGCGGTTCTTGAGGCCCGGTTCTTCCAATCCTCGCCCCGAGCCCCTGGGGGCCAGGCAGGCGCACGGCAGTGTCTGCTGCAGAAGTCACCCATGTCCCTGGCGCCATTTCTTGGAGGTGGTAGTGCCCACGCACACAACAAATATTGCTCTGTGGCTTGAGGCCCGAACTGCTGGAATCACCTGGATCGCAGGGGACAGGGAGAAAGCCCAATTTCAGGCCACACTGCACTGGAAGTGGGTTACGGTCTGCTTATGTGCATGTTTTAAATTCACACGTAACTAGCAATAACACCTTGTCAGTTTAAGATGTGCAGATGTTGCTTTGACACGAGTGTGGAATCTGATGGCCGCTGCAGCTCAGCGGATACCTCTGTCTCCTCGCATAATTATCAGTCATTTTTTGTGGTGCAGAATCTTTTAATTCAATGTAGTCCCACTTGTTAAATGTTGCTTTTGTTGCTTGTGCTTTCGGTGTCAGATCCCAAAAAATCGTCACAGGGACCAGTGTCTAGGGGTTTTATGGCCTCGGGCCTTAGATTTAAATCTGTAATCCATTTCGAGAAATTTTGTGGGTGGTGTGGGTTAGGGGCCCCGTTTTACTTTTCTGCATGTGGTCACCCAGTTTTCCCAACAATACTCTTAAATTCTAATCCTCTGGGACTCCTGGGCTGTCCTCCACTTCTTTGACAAGATGTACAGAGTTGGGGCTGACGAGCCCCGTGGTGTGAGGGACGAGTGTGGGGTCCACTGTGTGTAGCGCTGGGGTGTAAGCCTGGCACCTTCTCTAAACTGTGACCTCACACAGATTGCTTGGCCTCTCTGGGCATTGCTTTTCGCTTTGAATAACAGGGCTGATAACCTTCTTTTCTACGCAGCAGGATGATTGTACAAATTCAAAAAAGGCATAAAAGCAAAAACACCTTATAAATAGCAAAGCACTGTCCACAGGGGAAAGAATAAGAACCTTCCCCCTTCTCATTCTTCCTGAGAAGAGACACAAGTAGTGTCTTGACAACTCAGAGATGCCCAAAGGGGTGACAGTCTGTCCATCCTACTTGACAGATTTCTGAGGCCTGATGCAGGAGATGGGCGGCTGGGAGCTGTGGGCTGGAAGAGGGGCCCGGCAGTGCCCCAGCCACCCTGACTCCACTGACCTTCTAACGACTGCTGGTCACTGTTGATGAAGACAATAGCGATAACGATGAGAATAAGAAGGGCTGGATTTACCGAGTGCTTCCTACGTGTCAGGTCCAAGATCAAGGGCTTCGTAGGCATTATCTCCAGGGAGCTTTCTACAACCTTATGAAATGGACGCTGTTATTATCCCCCATTTTATGGGGGAAGAAACAGGTTCAGGGAGGTCACACAGCCCGGATGCAGCGTAACCCCAGGCAACATCATTGTTTAACTCTTAGGATTTTCTCTGTTGTCCTTTCACTGAGCTAAAGACATCTTGCCAGACTCAGAGATGTGAGCCATCAATTCCAGACATCAACAGAAATGATTTCAATAAATTCAATCTCATTTTAAGTACTTAGATCACATTCTGAAACTTAAAGCTATTTAAAAAGAAATCTAGGCCTCTGTGTGGGTTTTCCATTGCTGCTGTATAAGAAATTGCCATAAATGTTGTGGTTTAAAACAACATGGATTGACTCTCTCACAGTTCTGTAGGCCGGAAGTCCAAGGTGGGACCTCCTGGGCCAACATCTGTTGGCAGAGCTGTGTCCTTCTCCAGGATGTAGGGGAGGGCCCATTTCTGGTAGGGGAAGGCCCATTTCCTTGTTATCTCTGGCTTCCTTAGCTCATGGCCGTTTTCCAAATGCAGCACTCCAGCTCCTTCTGTTGTCACACCTGTCTCTCTCTGACATTGTACTGTGGCCTCCCTCTTATTAAGGACCCTTGTGATTATATCGAACCCACCTGGACAATTGAAGATAATTTCCCCATCTCAAAAATGTTAGGCTAATCACATCTGCACAGTTCTTTCTGTTGCGTAAGGTCACAAGTTTGCAGGTTCTGGGGACTGGGATGTGGTCATCTTGGGGGAAGGGGTATTACTCTGTCTAGTACGGAGTACATCAGAGCAATACTGAGTAGTGAAAATAAGACAAAGAAATAACAAAATTGTCTTCCCACTGTTACACTCCAAAACCAGCACATACTGGATGGGAGAGGCACTCAGCAAAGCCCTGCACAGACGTCGTCCCCAGGCCGGGCTCTAGCCACGGGGGCCATGACCTACCCAGAAGCACAGGAAGGGCAGTCAGAGGTCAGATGTTTTCAGGACCAGGGCTGGAGGTATTCAGGTGACCAGACGAGAACGTCTGGATTCGCTGGCCACCCAGACCTGAGGTCGTTCTGCAGCCCACCTCCCCAGCACCTCCAGATTATGACTTGACCTCCTGGTGTTTTCTTATGGGAAATGAATGCGCCATCAGGCCAACATTTGATACCCGTGTTCCTCTTCGTGAATTGATGTCATTGTGTCATGTGATTTAGCTGCAGTGATTCAGCATCACCAGGACTGCTAAGCTCAGAGGCATGGACAAAGCTAAGCTTCTGGGCTAAGGAACTGTCATCGAGGCATGCCACCCTGGGGCGGGCCCTGGGTTAGGGTGACAGAGGACCCTGCCTCTCAGACACAGGTACTCAATTCCTGCGGTCACAGAGCAGAGCAGTGATGATTACTTCCAGCTTTTCTAAATGCAACGCAGACAGTAATTCACCACGTTTATTACCATTTCCACCCCAACTTTGATAGCCATATTTATCATTAAAAAAAAAGCTTGCTAGAAAAAAAAATCACAAGAATCATGAGGCAGGTGCCATGATGGAGAGAGGGCTGGTAGCTGGCTTCGGACTCCAGTTCCACCTCTTATTCCCCGGGAGAATACGGGCGGTCCCCTTTCCATCCTCGAACCCTGGCGTCCTCATCTGTAAAGTCAGGGGCGTGACTCCATCCAGGGTTCTCAGCCTCCACTGCACCTTAGAACGTTGGGAGCATGTCAGTAGAAAAGTCTGAGAAAAAGTAAAAAAGAGAGTGAAAGGAAAACAGCAAAGTATTAAACATACTAGGGCAATAGGATTACAAGTGAAGTTTAAATTCTATTTTTTTGGGCGTTTTTTCATAATGATTGTATATTCTTACAATCTCACCCCCAAAGGCATGGAAAGTGCTCTTTATGTTCTGCTGGAAGAAGACACAAGGGCTAAGCTCTGAGACGGCCAAATACCGCTTGGGTTTCAACAACTGGCAGATGGGTAATTTGACATTTAAGATATTTCCTAGGGATATAAGAGTATCCATATGATTAGATTCTTTTTAAATGAGCACTTTGAATTGAGAGTCCCAGACAAGGCTAAGAACTTTATCTGTATTTCCTTATTCAGTGGGTAGGGGTTCCTATTAGCCCCTTTGAATAGTGATAATGAAGGAACTCGCTTGAATCTGAAAAGTAGTCTTATTTCCTTTCACTATAGTTTTCATTATGAACATGCCATATCTGAGCTACCTTTACAGCTAATTAGATTTTTGAGGACTTTCCTGGGGAGCTAACTTGCCCTCAGAATATTGTTTGTAGGGGGAAAGAAAGCTTTGAATTCCATCACGGGCTTGCAAAAACTATGGACACCCTCTCCCCACCTGAAGGTCATCTCTACAAAAAAAGTTCATTTATACAAAAAACAAAAAACAAAACAAATAAGCAAACAAAAACTTCCCAGCTTGGACGCTTTATTCCTTAGGGAAGACCAGAACTGATGCCTCGCCCGGCCACTCCCATCTGAGTCTGGTTCTCCTGCTCTGTACCCCGGGCATACACCTGGTCCCCGCCACCCCACCCTGGGCTGGCCAGAGGCATCTCCCTTAGCACCAGACTTGGGAAGAGGAGCCATTCCTGGACTTCCGCCCTTTCACAGGGATTGCTAGTGCTGAATTAGGGCTCTTTGTGAGTTCTTTTGGTGGGTCAAGTTCAAGTTCAGGTAAAGAGAGCAGCCCAACCGCCCACACCATCTGCATTAGGCCTGCCTAAAATAACAACCATTGAGATATCGAGCATTCTTAGACTGAGTATGGCATCATCTAAGAATGAAAAAGCCACGTTAGGTCATTGGCATGGGCCTGGCATTTTATTATGGATCTCCATCCTTATGCTAAAAAGGACGATTTGATTTTCATACTGGGATTTCTCCCTCTCCGTGTTTTGCACCAAGGAGGAGAGAGACCTCCTCTCCGTCCCCGTGATCTCGAACCTGACTGACCCAGCTCCGGACGCAGGGAGCATAGCAGAGCTGCCTGTGAGGGTGACAGGCGTCCGTGTGAAGCCCACAACACCCATCACTGTCCCAGAGGCCATTCCTGCGGTCTCATGCTCGGCATGCTTCTGGAGGCGAGCACTGGGGCCCTGGGATGTGAGAGGAGCGTAGTCACCCAGGATGCCTTGCGAAAGACGCCACTGGCATCCCGCACGTGCTCAGCGCCTCCGATGCCGGGTCAGAGCCGGGGCAGCATAAAAGGCAGAGGCTCGGGACAGCACCCCAGTCCGCCTGCCTCCTAGGCCATCTGCTCCCGTGTCTGAGCCAGGTAAGGCAGATAGATGCTCGTGGTGCCGGCGTCTGCGGCAGGGGAAGGCCTGGGTGGAGAACAGCACCGCAGGGAGACGAGGAGAAAGGAGGGCTCGGGATGGGGTTTCTTTTGGGGGGGGAAGGGGCGGAAGATCGGGGAAGGGAAGGAAGAGCTGCTGTCACCTTGAAGCTGCAAGGGATGCACTTGGAATTATGGGGTTCCTGGGTTGCAACCTTTTGCATATTTCTGGTAACACATCTGGGAGTCTTCATTGCCATAAAGACGAAGGCTTGTGAATTCATAATTCAGATTGTAACGTAAGGACGTTATCTTGAGGTCGTGAACTCAAAACTGCCCTACTGCCTTTCAGCTCCCTTCAGCTCCCGCCGAGATGTCCTGCCAGCAGAACCAGCAGCAGTGCCAGCCCCCCCCGAAGTGCGCCCCCAAGTGCGCCCCCAAGTGTGCCCCCAAGTGTGTCCCCAAGTGCCCCCCAAAGTGCCCTCCAGTCTCCTCCTGCTGCAGCGTCAGCTCTGGGGGCTGCTGTGGCCTCAGCTCTGGGGGTGGTGGCGGCTGCTGCAGCTCCGGGGGGGGCGGTGGCTGCTGCCTGAGCCACCACAAGCCCCTGTTCCACCACCGCCGCCGCCGCCACCAGAGCTCCGAGTGCTGTGACAGTGGCAGTGGTCACCCTTCTGGGGGCTCCGGCTGCTGTTCTGGGGGTTCCGGTTGCTGCCCCAGCTCTGGGGGCTCCGGTTGCTGCTCTGGCGGCTCTGGCTGCTGCTGACCTGCGCTGTGAGGAGCCCCGAGGGCTGGCATTGGGGGGGGGCCACCGTGCGCATGCCCGCCCAGCCCCAGCCCCAGCCCCAGATGCGTCCTCGCCTCGTTCCCCAAATGCTTTGCGTTTCTGGCTTCTTCCGGCCACCGGCCTGACTCTCCCACGCATTTCTTCGGAGGACCTGGCCGTGGAGTTGGGTCAGAGGCTGTTTTCTTTGTCACAATAAAGCTTTTGGTTCCTGATGTCACCTTCTCCTGTGTCGTTCGTCTCTCCCGCTCCCCTCCCCTTCATCAGGCCGTCTCCCCTTAAGGATGAGCGAACACGTAAAACACAGTGTGGGAAGCAGCTTCTGGCACTGAAGCTGCTCAGACCTCTGGGACCTCAGGCTTGATGAGAAGAGCCGTGTCGGAGACTGTGGCACCGACACAAGCCGTGCCCGGGGTGGGGAGTGGCAACACCCAGGTCACAGCGAGCGGAGATGGCCCCGGCCACCTTCCTTCAAGCGTGGGGAGACTTCGAGAGTCTTGCTCTCAGGATTGGGGGGATAAACCCACCCGAAGCGCTCACGAGCAGCTCCCTTGGGTCTGCTGGCTTGAGCCCGGGGTTTTGTGGGGGGGAGCGGAGGGGAGCGCCAATGGGTAAGAAGGCAGGTCTGACATGTCTAGGCCCCCTTTTCTCTGCACCCTGAAATCCCACGTTTGGGTCTGAGCAGAGAACCAAGCAGGACGCCCTCCTGCACGTGGGCGGATGTGTGCAGAATGGCCGGAGTGGGGGTGCTTCCGGGACTGTGCGGGTTCTCCTACTTCCTGTAAGAATAGGCTGATTCCTCCAGGAGATACTCAGATCAGAGTGTCTGCGACAGAAATGACCAATCCAACCCAGCCTGTGACCTACCAGGCAGACCACGAGCCCTGCTGCTGAGAAGCGTTAACAGAGCTCGGTAGAGTGACTTAGGACGTGAGGCCACAGCAGGCAATGAGCACGCACCGGCCCAGGTCACCTCCCCAGGGAGATCCAGCCCCCATCTTGTTGTTTCATTAATTCCTTCCCTTCGCTAATACTGACCTCACCTTCTGGCATGTCTCACCTGTGCTCACCAATAGGTGACCCTAGCTACCGGCAACCTGTTAGTCAGGCTCTAAAGCCATGGAAATGAAACTGGTATCTTTTGTGACTTACCTTTCCTTGTCCGTTCCCTCATGCCACACCCCGCTCACTCACCCCAAAACCGATGTCTCACCACCAACTCTTGAATCCTTAGTCTTGGATCTCTTTAACTCACGTAGTGGTTGTGGGCAGTCGCGTTGACTAAGGGGCAGTCTGAAGCCAGCTGACCCCCAAAGTCCCAATTCTGAAAAGTTAGTGACCGTAAACCTCACTTTCCGTGGACACTTTGGACCTTGAGAAAGATCCACTTCCCTCCCTCCCTTCCTCCCTTCTTCTCTTCCTTTCTCCCTTCCTCTCTTCCTTCCATCCTTCCTCCCTTCCTCCCTCCCTCCCTTCCTTCCTCCCTTCCTCCCTCCCTTCCTTCCTTCCTTCCTCCCTCCCTTCCTTCCTTCCTTCCTTCCTTCCTTCCTTCCTCCCTCCCTTCCTTCCTTCCTTCCTTCCTTCCTTCCTTCCTTCCTTCCTTCCTTCCTTCCTTCCTTCCTTCCTTCCTTCCTTCCTTCCTTCCTTCCTTCCTTCCTTCCTTCCTTCCTTTCTCCCTTCCTCTCTTCCTTCCTTCCATCCTTCCTTCCTTTCTCCCTTCCTTCCTTCTTCTCTTCCTTTCTCCCTTCCTCTCTTCCTTCCATCCTTCCTTCTTCCCTTCCTTTCTCCCTTCCTCTCTTCCTTCCTTCCTTCCTTCCTTCCTTCCTCCCTCCCTCCCTTCCTTCCTCCCTCCCTTCCTCCCTCCCTCCCTTCCTTCCTCCTTCCCTTCCTTCCTCTCTTTCTCCCTTCCTTCCTCCCTCCCTCCCTTCCTCCCTCCTTTCCTTCCATCCTTTCTTCCTTTCTTTCTTCCTTCCCCTCTCCCTGCCTTCCTCCCTCCCTTCCTTCCTTCCTCCCTTCCTTCCATCCTTCCTCTTCCCATTGGGCAGAGGCCCCAGGGACGACCCATCTGCAGAGGGAGTTAGGGGAGGAACTGAGGCTCAGAGTCCCGCTGGCCGGCTGGGCATTGCCATTAGACCAGCGTCCGGCACACGGTTCTCTCTCGGGCCAGCAGGGCTGTTGGAGACACGGCAATGGGGCTCCATCTGCAGCTTTTCCGGTCTTGATAGTTCCATCACCACCTGGCCTTGCCTTCCTGCCTCCAGTGACAGGGAGAACTCGCCACCGGGGTTCCCATAGGCACGTGCCCACGTCCTCTTCACTCAGCCCCCTCTGGAGGCATCTGGGGAAGCCCCGCAGGCTTTTCACGTAGCTTGTGGCTCAACCCCAAGAGCCGAGGACCACAAACCAAGGGAACGGGTGAGCGAACTGCCATGTAGATGACCACACAGGGATGGATGTGTACAGGAAAACGGTGTGCGTGTGTGTGCGTGTCCATGTGTGTGTGTGTGTCCGTGTGTGTGTGTGTGCGTGTGTGTGTGTGTGTGTGTGCTTGTACACTGTAGAGAAGGGCAAAGAGAATCGGTCCCCAGACGCCCCCTCGCTTGCGCCCCCCTGCTCTGTCCTCGCCCACACAGCCCTCTGAGCTATGGACAGTGTCCTGTTTGGAAAGCAAACATGCCTCAGCAATCCTGACACCTCTGGGCAGTGACTTGCATATCCACGTGCACCACCTACAAGGCTACCTAAGTGACAAATGTCTCTGGGATGTGAGCGTCAGCTGAGCACGGCTACTGACATGCTCAGAAATGGGCCCCTCCCAAGAGGTAGCTCAGAAATGCATCTTATAAAAGCTTCCTTGGCTGGACACGGCTCAGTCCTCAGCCGAGCAGGTGGCCCACTCCAGTTGGAGAACGAGTGTCTTCTGGTAGAGCCAGGGTCTGGTGAGTCTCAGAGGGGACCTGGGGAGGCAGTTGAGAAGAGCTGGGGGCAGATGGCCGAGCCAGTGGGCAGAGGCAGGAGGGGAGCCTGCGAGCACCCTAAGCTTCAAGCGAGCCAGCCTCTGGTGGTCCCATGAAGATGGGGAGGCCAGCGGGGCAGGAGGTGGGGCGGGGTGGTGACTTCAGCAAGGTTCCCGGGCAAGTCTGTAGCTCGCAGGATGTGACCGGAAGCCAGGTCTGTAGGCCCCTGGTCGGGAAGCATTTCCGGCGACCCCGCTCCCCTCTTCCTGTGGTTGCGGGGGGCCTGACACCGGTGGGCAGGCAGGACCTGCAGGACCCCCTCCGGCCTGGGCAGAATCCGTGGACCCCGGCGCTGGGCATGCCAGCGTGATTTGGGTGCTTTCTAGCAGACGAGGTGTTTATACAACACCGATAACGATGCGGACACCACTTGAAGGTCCGTCCGTGGCCACAGCGAGACGCGGGGGGAAAGGGCCGGAGGACGATTTCAGTCGGGATCCTGCGGATAAACCGCCTCCACGTCCTCTTTATGCCCACCGTGGAGCTTGGGTGGCCCTGACCCTCATCCCAGGGGACGGGAAACCGTCGCTCGTGCGCGCAGACCGGTTCCCGCGGCGTGCGCGCTGGAGACGCGGGTTTGGGGGTCAGACTCTGCTCCCCGCTCGCTCGCAGGGCCGCGCTCCAGAGCCCCGCGGTGCACGGCTCGCGAGCAAAGGCTGCTCTCCTTGCAGGTTCACGGTGACGACCCCGCCATGTCCTCCCAGCAGAGCGCGGCCTCCGCCAAGGGCTTTGCCAAGGGCCCCGCGCCGGGCCCCGCGCCCGCGCCCGCACCCGCACCGGCTCCCAACGCCTCGTCCTCCTGCTGCGGGGACTGCTGCGGGGGCTCCGGCTGCTGCGGGGACTCCGGCTGCTGCGGGAGCTGCTGCGGCGACTCCGGCTGCTGCGGCGCCGTCTCCCGCAGCTGCTGCTGCTTCCCGCTCCGGCGCCGCCGGCAGCGCGGGCGCGGCTGCTGCTGCTGCGGGGGTGGCAGCCGCAGGTCGCAGTGCTCCAGCGACGCCCAGAGCCCCGGCTGCTGCGGCAGCTGCTGAGGCCGCCGCCGCCGCCGCCCGAGGAGCCGCGCGGGAGCCCCCCGCCCCGCTCCGCGCCCCCAGAGCCACCCCCGCCCGGCCCGCCGCTCCCGCCCCGACGCCCCGCCGCCTTCCTGCGCTCGCGCGCGTGCGGGGCCGGGCCTCCGAGGGGACCCCGCATGCGGATGACACTGCACCTGGATGTCCAGAAACGCGCCCCGTTCTCAGCCCCGCGAAGCTCCCGGCCCGCCACGTGCATTTCCTCTCGGAGCGGGACCCCCGACACCTGCGCGCAGCAGGCGCTCCGTCCGCGCCCCGTCCGCGCTCCGTCCGCGCCCGCCCCGCTGACTGACCCTTACAGACCTGTCGTAATAAATAAAGCTACCTCCTGAGAAGACCTCTTTGGCATTTTGTCCCTTCGTTTGTGTGTTTGTCGTCGTGTGGCGTCGCTCCCCGCTCCCCCTTCTCACTGGGCCCTGGCCCAGCGCGTGTGACAGGCAGAAACCCAGAATTCATGCCCCAAATGGGAGACGCATTTCTGCTCCTTCGTGGAGTCGCAGAAATCGCCTGCGGCGCCCAGCGGTGGTCTGAGGACCCGATGTCACACACTCGTGTAATCCTCTCAGTCACTCAGTGAGGTAGGTGCTGTTGTCCCCGACTTATAGAAGAAAACCGAGGACAGGTGACGCACTGGAAGTTACTCGCTCCGCCAGTGTGTGACAGAGAAGGCTGGTTGCCGTACTCTGAGCTCAGGCTCCTCCTGTCTGCTCTGCAGGGTCCGGGGAGAACTTTCCAGAACCTTGCTCACTCCCCTCCTCCCCCCGCAAAGGCTTGGATCTGCAACTCCTGGCTTTGGAAGTAGGCCGGCCGAGACTTTTGTTTATTTGTTTCCACGTTGCCACAGGGGTTCAGGGACCCAGCGCCATGCATGCTGGGTGGGGAAACGCAGCAGGAGGCTGGGAGGTCCCTCGCCAGCCTTCTCCATGCCGCCGTGGCCGGCCTGGGACCCCCACCTCCAGGACACCGCCAGAGGTGACGTGCCACCCTCAGATGCACCGGAACGGCGCTCTCAGGAGGCTGTGACCGTGGTGGTGGTGGGGTCCCCTGAGCGGGTGAGAGGACATAGACCTCCCCACTCGTTTCAGGAGACAGGCAAGAGGGCCGCGACGTCCCCAGCAGTGACGTCTGCGGGTTGGAGAGGGAAGAGGCAGTAACAGCGGCGGAGATGAGAGCAGCAGGGGACGCTGCTTACTGAGCGCCTGCTTTGTCCCAGGCACTGTGCACAGAGTATCTCATTTAATCCCCACCATAATCTCAAAATAGAGACGTGAGTTTTGCTGTTTCTCATATGCGAGGAAACGGCTTCTGGGAGTTTCAGAGACTTGGCCAAAGTCACACAGCTGGCGTGTGTCCAAGGCCCCCGGGTGACGAGCGAGGGGATGAGATTTGAAGCTGGGTCTGTCTGACTCCAAAGTCCACGTTCTCGGACTCAGAGTGTCACGGTCTGCAGCTTGGCTGTCACCACCACCCAAGGGGAAGGGACACTCGGAACTCTGTGTACACACTGGGCTCTTAGAAAACTGAAGCTTGGCTTCTTAGCGACTGTCACATCGGTGACCCAGTGACTAGCAAGCTCTGTCATGGCATCCACCCACCCAGCAGAAAGTATGTGCTCAGAGATGAGGTCACAGACGCTCCGTCTGTTCATCCGGGAGGTTTAAAGCTGAAGCCCAGTGACTGGCCGACCTCAGGGAGGCTCGGGAGGGCAGCCTCACTCTGGCTGGGAGGGGCCCTCACTCCAGGCTCTGAGATCCAGTGGGAGGTGATTGTAGAAACTGTTGACAAACAGATGTTATCACCTGTGGTCCTGCCACTCCCACGAATGACGTGCGTTGCAGCAATAAGCCCTGGGACTTGGTGGCGGCTGAGGCGGGAAGGGAGCTCTGCCTGACTCAGAAGACAGAGATGGGAAAAGCAGCTCCAGGACTGGGGATGACCCTTGCGCAGGAAGCTGAGGCCTGGGTTTTGGGGAAGGACAGTGATTCACCGAGAGACACGTGGGTCTGAATGAAAGCTCACATCCTTACACATGAGGCGTGTTGCTGGGGATCGAACGGCTGACCCTGGATGTCTCTCAGGCCTCCACAACGGGGTTTCGATGGGAGAGACTTGGGCATTCTAAGAGTAGTTTCATTACAGAAACCTAGAAAGCTACTTGGGTTGGGCTGGAGCCGTCCGCTCGTGGCCCGACGGCCCTTCCTCATTTCCCGGAGCAGGTATGCTGTATGCGAGGCACAGGCATTCCCTTGAAGGAGGCAGGACTCACCCCTCAGAATGCTGGGGCTGAGGGGAATCCGGCCATAAGAATTCCTGCTCGGAGGTTGACACTTAGTACATTGTGAAAGGCAGAATCAGATTTCTTCTTATCTTTGGGTAATAAAACAGGATTATTAAGATGGTGACAGTTTTGTTGAATGTATTTTATACACGAAGGCTGCTGCAGTTTTAGCTTAGGTTGTTATTATTACAGCAGTAATAGTACGACTGATATTTCTATAGAACTTAGCAGCTTATAAGGTGTCTTTTCATGTGTCTCCATCACAATTCTATAAGATAAGTATTTTCACCTCTGTTTAGCAGATCGGAAGAAGCTCTGAGAGCATAAGTGAGCCACCTACGGCTATCCAGCCTACAGGTGATGGTCTCTGGTCAGACCAGGACTTCTAATGCCTTCTAATGCCAGGAGAGCCAAGAGCCACCTCTTCTCTATCTATGCACTGAGATAATTGAATAAAGTCACCCGTTAATTATTTAGGGACAGTGTTGTAGTCATCATTTCATCCCTAGCATCTAAATCTGTGCCGGGTGCACGTTAGAGGTCGATCGATAAATAAATGAGTGCATCACGTGTAAAATATTAAGCTAAACAATACTAGAAGAGGCACAAACATATTTCTTGACCTCAAGGAGTTTATAATCTGTTTCAGGAAAAATGGTAAATAATCATACAAGGTGTGAATGATAACGTTACATGTAATACCATCACCTATGAATATGTACAATACTTACAAATACGCGCAAACATAAGAAATGTCACAAGCAGAACGCAGCGTAGGGATTCAACCGAATTGAGATGATTTGTTACAGGATTTCACAGAAGGGCAAGTTACTGTGGACCGGGTTCGTTCATGTGACTTCCAAGGGAAGAGGCAGAGATGGAGTCAGGGAGGTCACTCCACTATTTTGGGGGTCTCAGGTCCAAAGCCAAAGGATGTCATCCACATGAGCCAGCCGCACAGGGCCCTCCTTCTCCTGGCACAGTCCATCCTGGCATCTCTAACCCCCTGAGCGGTTACGGCAGGAGATGCCATCTGGCAGGACACCAGCCTCACCTTAACCAGGTGTGACGGGTTGAACAGGGCAGCTGGCATTCACAGACGGACCACGTCCTCTCTTCTGCAAATGACACTGTGGCAGACCAGAGCAAGTCAGCTCTGCTCGATCCGAAACATGTCCACCTGCCGGCTCGGAGCGTGTCTGTCCCCGAGAAACAAGCATCTCCTCTTCTCTTACAGACAGTGCACCAAGCGGGAGCTGCAGCTTCTAACGCCCCTCGCTGAGTGCTGTGTCTCCTTCTTAGAAAGATGTTCTTTCTGTGGCCAATAATGTAGCTCTATCAGCTCAGAATGTTTGGGAACCGACTTTTCAGTGCTCAAAGGCCCATTTTCTATGTGTATAAAGTGTGACTACACGTATCTCAAAGTCAACAACCAAACCACTTTCTCTATCCCCACTCCTGTCTGTGATTTTCTGTTCGTTCATAACTTCAGTCTTACATCAAATAAAATTTCATCAATCACTCGCTACGTGCTAGGCACTGTACGGTACAAGTAACTCTTCTCCAGTATTTTAGTTGGAGAGAAAGTCAAGTGTCTTTCATGGGATAAGAGACAGCGTTATAATACTGTGCAATGTGATATGCACTTGAAGTCAACACAGGAAGTCAGCACACAGAGAGAGGAGAACTCATCCAGCTGAGGCAAAAGGGATTGTTGGCATTTAGCCATGAAGGAGTTGGCTGAGATGAAAAGAAGAAATATCTAAGTTAAAGTAAACAGCCTTAAGTGCAAAGGCGGGAGAGGTGAATATGTTTCATAGCAAACAATTTTGCATGGCAGGTGCTCCAAGAAGCCGAGGCAGGTGGGACTGCACAGCTGGCTCGGGAGCAGATAAGGCTGGCTCTGGCCAGCTGCCCACGGCTCCTGGAACTTTATTCTGAAGGCAGGGTGAGCCAGGATATTGTGGGGCTTGCCAGGTCTCTCTCCCATGTTTTCTGTCATACTAAAGTTACCTTAGCTTTAAAAATGGAGGTGTTGACCTCCTCTTTAGCCACTATTTTTAGCCACCCATCTTCTTTGCTTAGTGTCTTTTTCAAATTTCAAAAACTGCCATTCATTATTTTAGCTTTTATTTAAATCTTCCTTAATACCACTGAGTAATGCTTTTTCCTTCCCACTAGCTCTCCCTTTTGCCTTTTTCTCTCTACTACCACCTTTATATTCCTCGGCAAGAAAGCAGGTGGAAGATTAGAAAGTACAGGATCCTGACGAGGATCCTATGGCCTGCCTCGGGCCAGAGGGAGCTGGGGTCAGAGGTCCTGATCCACGCCTGCCAAGGGTGGGAACAAGCTTAGCAGGGACTACATTTTTAATTTTTTATAGTTCTTTTTTAGATTTTTTGTAGTGTCTACATATTTTCTTGCATTTTAAATTGAGTAGTTATTATTTTTAATAATTTGAAATGCACTTATTTTTTTTTTATCAGCTAGATCCTCAGTCTGAAGATATTTTTGGTAGTCCAATCCTACTTTTTATAAACTGTCTTGACTTTCACTGAAGATGACCTCTTAATTTAAAATTACAGAACACTCAAGACAACAGTCCTACATGAATTCATCCTCAGTGGAACTGTATTTGTGGGCATCTTAGGTGGGATGCCCATTTTGACTTTACTCGCTCAGCTTTGGGATTCCCAGACCACATGTGTAACGTGTTTTGGAAAAACAACAATGAGGCACAGACCTGTAGTTATTCATCTTACAGGTTCATTCTCTCACCCTCCCCTTAAGCCCCGGGGACAGCAGACAAGGGTCCTTGTGTCTCGCGACATCTTTTTTCTAGCTCCTCTTTTCACCGAGGATGGCTCCTTTATTACAACCAAGGTTGTCTCTTTGTCCTCACGACCTTAGACCTCAAACCCTAGGAAATGACTCTTCCTGCCTCGGGAAGCTGCCAGGTCCACGCATGGCTTCCTGTTCTGGTTTCCGTTTTCAAGTCTTCCTTCAACTGTGGGCCTTGGAAATTTTTCTTACTTTCTTGCAAGCAGAGCTAGGCATCTAAAGGGCATTGAGATTATTTTATCTAACACTCGAGATGGTTATAGCATACAGACATTACAGTGATCTAAAAAGCAATATTGCCAGAAGTCATAATGGGTTCTTTGAAAGTCCCAGACTGTCTCGGCTGTGCTAAGGGAAACCCAAGGAAAGGATTTCTGCTCTTTTTGAGGGCCAAGCATGCCTGGGGGACCAGAGTGATTGGTGGTACCTGATGCAAGAGAACCTCAAAGGGAAACCAGGCCCGGGGGACCGCGCTTTGGCCCTCATTCCATCTCCAAGCACCGGGGGGTTTCTTTCGCAAGGACTAGGCTCTGGGATTGGCAGGGACGACAGGGATGTCCCCGCAGGTCCTGGCATGTCCTTGTCGGCTCAGCAATGTGATCTGGATTACAGAATTATTCAGAAACAGCTGTTGATTGATCTTTGACAGCGCAAAATCTGCAACTGAATCCTTGCTTTGTGTTTCGTACTCATCAGAAAATCACCCCAGGGCGGGGCGCGGAGCAGAGCAGAGCAGAGCAGAGCAGAACATTAACCCCAGGCCCCGCCCGGCCCAGAAACGTCCGCAGGATGCCTGGGTGGATTTCTGGCGTTGCATCCATTCCGGACGCGACGTGTCCGCAACGAACAACAAAGCAGAAACGATTCAGGTATTACTTGTTCAGTTAAACACATGTTTTTAGAAAACACATGGAAGGGCGCAGAGTCCCAGGTTCACACCACCTGTAAGGTTTGATGGATCGTTGGAGCCCGTGCTCTAGGATCGCTCACTGAGCGCAGGAAAAAGTCCCTTTCGCGGTGACCTGCGCGTCCCGCGGTCTCATCTGGAGCCGGGACCTCAGCGCGCTGCCTTGCGAAGCTGATTGTTTCATTTTGCAAATTGTAATGGGTTGGAAAACCTCTGTAGTACGTTTTCGATATTAATGTAACTGAATTATTAAATAATCGCGTTCATTGTAGAAAAATACAAATACAAATAAAGAAAAGATAAAGCAACTCATCGTTGTATTATTGACAGATAATCATCATTTTTACACCTGGTCGTGTAGATCTCTACACAAACTTTTATTTTTTTCTTTTAACAAAAATATATTCAGGCTGTGAATGCTATTTTTATTTCTTACCTGAACTTTTCATCCAAAATATTATGGTCTCTTTTCCTGACAACAAGCGTTCATTCATGGGATACTTCTCATGCCAGAGAGCTTTCCAGTCCAGGACCAGCCACTCCCTGCTGCTGGGCATCGTCTGACCTCTGATTCATGACTATAATTGAGGATGCTGGAGGGCATTTCATGTATTCATTCAACAAACATTTAGTGGGCACCTTAACTCTGCCTAACAGAATGAACACTGCTCCTTCAGTACCATGCGACACCTCGCCCACGCTCGCAGTGCCACAAATGTCCGAAACACGTGGCTTTAAAGTTGGTTTTTGGAACCGGGATGCAGACGAGGTTCACACATTTGGTTGATACGTCTCTTAAATGTCTTCGAATCTGTAGTAGTTTCCCTTGTATTTCACATCATCTACTTTTTAATTTTTTAATTTTTATTATTTTTTATGGTGACATTGGTTGACAAAAATCTGGTTCACATCATTTACTTTTTAAAAAGAAACAGATTATGTATCCCGAACAATTACTTGTATTTTGGTTTCAATTGATCGATTCTTTCTGGTGCTATTTAACTTTTGGGTGAGATCCCTGTATTCTCCAGTATTTCTTATAAAGTGGTAAATAGATCCAGGAGCTCGCATTCAAGTTCATCGTGTGTGTGTGTGTGTGTGTGTGTGTGTGTGTGTGTGTGTGAAACATACATTGAACATGATGTTACGTACTTCTCGCTGTGTCATGCAAGAGGCACATGTTATCCGGATGTTCTACTTCAGTGGTGTTAAACTTGGCATCTAGTTTGGGTGGTGTCGGCGCCATCCACCCATTCATTTTAAAGTCTCCTGTAAATCTTTCGCCTAATGCTATAAGCACGTGTTGATGATTGTTGCTACAGCCATTATTTTGTTAAGGGCTAATAAATGGTGATGTTCTATTTATATTATTCTTCATTCTTCATTTATTAACTGAAATTGTTTTTATCAAAAAGAACTTTCCTCGTCAACTATGGGATAACTTGAAATACAATTTAGACAGGAAAGACAGAATAAATGCTAAATTCTTTCTCTTGCCAATTGTCAGAATAATGAGCTGGTGGCCTAGCACTTTCTTAAGATAACTTTTTTTTTTTTTAGGGAAGTGTCATTATGGACTTATGAATACTCTATTTTTGATGTGCCTTGATGAATTGCAATGCTTATTTTTTTAATCTCAAACTGTCCCCCCTTTTTATTTTGCTTCTTGTGTCTATTTGACACAACCCTGGTAATCTATGTTGCCTTCCTTGCTTTCTGGGTACCAAGATGTCTCGGGGGCATCTTGTGTGTCACCTGCCACTCAGATCTAGCCTCAGACATTCCTCCAAGGAGTCTTGATTTTTTTTAGTGTTTAGAAATTTTAATATGGGCAGTATGATGAAAACTACTAAGTTTTTGTTGCTGCTAGGTATTTTTGGCAGCCAACACTAGGAAATATTTTTTTCCTAAGGAAAAAAAATCATAAATGAATAATGACATTTTGACTTAAAATAAACATCTTAGGATATATGCTTTTTAAATATTATATGGAAAATTGTGGTATTTTTTGTTTTATCCTATAATATATATAGCTATATTTTTTTCCAAATGGTAATGACAATATTACTACTAATGATAAAAACATCCAGTGCTATGTGAGATTTCTTTGAGACTCTTTCTGTCTTTGCAGTAGAAATGTAGCATCAAAATATAGTGCTTTAAAGTTACCTGAAGTAAATCTTTTTTCACCGTAGGTGTGCCACCAACCTCATATACAGTTAGACACATTCATTGCAGTTCGTTTTGCTGCTCAGAGATATTTGAATTGAATGCTTTTGTTTTTAATCATGTGTTAAACATTTGCACGATTCTGAAGTCAAAATTGTTACACAAAGTACATTCAACAAAGCCCAGCTTCCTAACTTGCCCCATCTCACCCTCCCGTACCTAATAATTTTTATTCGTCTTTTAGTTCAGCTCACAGTTTCTTTAATTCTTAATCTTATTTTTTTAACACTTTCATGTAGGCAGAAACGCGTTCATCATCATCATCTTCAGAATAGAGGAAGCAGCATGGAGTTTAATCCTGGAGCCCTGGGAATCCAAATTCTCTCTGTTCTTTCCCCTGTTCCATACTACCCTCTTCAGGTACTCCTGAGAATTTCATCAAGGAGATACAGCCAACTGGTCACTCTTACGTCAGCCACCCAGGTTAAACAGACTGCTTGAGGCAGTGATTACGCCTCCCAATCTACGTAAAGAAAAAAAAAATGCTACCTATTTTTGGACTCCAGGTGATGGGAGGTGTCTGGAGTTAGAAAAACACATGGGTAAATACGTGTAAGTGTCTCCGTATGCGTGTGTGTCTCTGTGTGTATTTGTGTGTGTGGTGTTGTTAGGGAAACAAATTATCCCCCAAAGCTTTAATTTTCTGCTAATACCTACCGTGCTGATGTGGAACTGAGGTACATATAAAATCATCCCCGGAATCACCCTTCAGGCGAATGTGGGACCATTTACAAGATGAAAGTAGTTTTGAAATTAACGAGGATGACAGTTCAGAAAACAACATGGCAGAGCCTGGGAAGTCCCAGCTGTAGTTTGGGTACATTTATTGATTAAAAACTCATAAAATTTTCCATGAGTTTAAGATGACTATATAGGTTTTGGGGAGTTTTTTCCCTCCTTTCTAATTTAATTAAATTTAAATTGTGTTTTCAACTAGGAAGAAACTAGGGACCACGGCTTCCCTAACTGGGCCAGCGTGCAAGTATGACAGAGAAAAAGTCTTCCAGTACTGTTCATCACCCAAGGGTTTCTTCCAGCCCCCTCCGCCCATCCCCTCACACACCAGAGATCTGGAGGATCTGGGGGAGAGGCTGCCAGAGCTGGGGCACAGGTGCCTGGAACGTTCTCACAAGGTGAGCGGTAAAAACCCTGAGAGACGTCTCCCCTACGTCACTTGAGGTGCTTGTAGAAAGGGGCCTGACTCAGGCTCACTACGGAGCCAGAAAGTGAGGTGGCCTTCCCAGCATCCCTTCTCTGCTTTGACAAAATCCTAGGATCCATCCCCATAAAGGTCGAGCTTTTGTCTGAAATACGTTTTAAAAGTGAGCATTTCAATGTCATAGGTGGTTCACATGTATCCAATAGTTATTTATTTTTTCAACAAGAACCACCAGTGACACGTTAACCGTGACGACAGTGATAAAGTGTCAGTAGACAGCTGTGAGAGGCCATGCTGCAGGTGGGACCCGAGAAAGGTCACCTTTGAGAGCAGGACCAGTGTCACAGCCTTAATGTGTGGGGTGTGGTGTAGGCCACCCCAGGGGGAGCTGCCGCTGGTTTGAGGCAGCGGCCCAGACCCTGGTCCCCCGCCCAGGCCCCTTGAGGGAGGCTGCAGGCTGCAGCCACAGTCCTTCCTCCTGCCGGGTCAGACGTTGCCCTTTCCAAACAGCCGTGGTTAGCAGAGGCGGCCACTGCGGGGGGGACAGAGCAAGATTGTCTGTGTCTTACTGCTAACACGAGAGGGACGACTTTCCTTTACCACCTCGGGCCAGGGAGACTGAAGACCCCTACCTCAGGGATCGACACCGCCTACTTTGTTTTAAAAAGCTCTTTTCGGATCATGAAAGTAATGCACATTTGCTAAATTCTTGAAAACGATGGAACGATGAATAACATTGTGCGTGAATACGACACTGACGTCACCTATGCTGCGTTCTCACGGTCTGTCATGAGAATGTGTCCATCTTTAAAAGCGGGCTTGGTCGCTGACCGGTGTTTGAGTCATTCTATGCAGACGCAGTATTTTAGTGAACTGTTTCTTTATCGTTGGCCTTTGAGGCAGGCTCTCCTCACCGTTGATTTAACTGGGGGAATTTCCCTAGAAATAGTTACTATTCTGTCAAGTCCGATGACTTCCTAAGCTTTTGGAGCCCGCGGCTACATCGGCCACCGCCGCTGACGTGTACATCCACAGCCCCGTCTCACACACAGCCCCAAGCGCACAGACTCTGATCATCAGGAAAAGGCAGGTGGGGAAACAGTCGTTTGTTAACGAAGTCGGACTCTTTTCGCGTGCATTGGCCGTGTACAGTCCTTCTGTGAATCGCCTTTGTCCTTCCTCCATTTTTTCAAAATTGGGAAATAGCTTTTTTCTTCCTTTAGTGTGGCAGGACGTTGGGCATTTGCGTTGTATGGGAAGTAAGGCGCTCTCTCCACCGGTAATGACACGGATGCTGTTGGGTGAGCGCTGGGACACCCTGAGGTTTGCCAGCTCCTTTTGCGCGCGGAGCTGCGCAGGCGCGGAGCCACGTCTGCGGAGCACCTGGGCACCCGCGCACCTGGCCGCCAGGTGTCTCTGGTCGCTCTGGCGGCCCCCGCGCGCGCACGGGCAGCCGGCGACGTGGGCGGAGCTGCGGGTCCCTTGCGCTGTGCGCGGCCGCTCCCCACTACCCCCGAGCGACCCCGGGGCGCCCCCGCCATGGCCTCTGCGCCTGCGGACAGACCGCCCCCCCCCCGCTTGTGCTTCGTCGCGGATGCGGGGCCCTTTGGGTGGCTGTGGGGACACGTCCTGCTCAAAGCACAGAAGCCTCCAGCCGGCTAGCTGCGGCCCCGAGGCTGTGGGGGTTGCTGGGTCCGCTGAGAGCAGGCGGCGCAGGACCCCAAGGGCCGGTGGGTGGGTCAAGGGCAGGGCGGGAATAGCAGGCGGGGTGCGAGGCGGAGCCTGCGAGACTCGCTTTCTCGTGGGGGAGACAAGCAAACGACCACAGGTGTGACAGGGCCCCCCCCCGTTCTGTCTGGACATGGGGGCGGGGACGGTGGGGGGGGGACAGGAAGACGGGGTTTCGTGGAGTTGTTGTCACGGGTCCAGCGGGATGCGGCAGTTGAGGGCGCACTGTCTGAAACGAGGGACGACCTCCCCCAGCCCCCAGGTTGGGTCCTGTCGCAGCGGCGACCCGCGAGCTGGGGGGCCTCGGTGGACAGAGCTTAAAAGGCGACATTAAACCCATGGCCCTGGGCTGAGGGGAAAAGAACGGAATTCGGAAAGAAATCCGCTCCGCGCTTTGAGGCGAACCGCGGGGAGAAGGGGGTGATGGGCGGTCTTGCCGCCAGACTGTCCTGTGGGGAGATGACAGTGGCGCGATCGCCCTGGGCGTCTGAAGGCGCCGTGGGGAGGGAGGCGCCCACACCCGGGGCTGGCGGGAGGATGAACCGAGCCGCTGACCCGAGCAGAGGGCGCCCGGCCTGGCTCCCGGGAGGTGCTGGGCCAATGCTGGACCTTCCGACTGCGCTCACTTAAAACCAGCACCATCTCTCTCATCCACTTTTCTCTTCGTCCCAGTTTCCTCCCTGCCCCCCCCCGCCCGGTACCCACAAACTCTGAGGCTTGAACACACGGTGGCCCCAGATCCTCACGGAAGAAACCGAGGCGCTGGTCACCCCCGAGGTTTTCCTTTCCTCCCCTGCTCTCTTGATAGCCTTGGTCCTTGTTTGGGGTGCTCTGCCGCCCCGTCTCCTGTCTCTGAGTTGGGGACCCTGGAACACCCCGTCAGACACTGGGAGTCACCTCCCTGCAGGGTCCAGGGCATGGACCAGACGGTGGCCACACCAGGTTCCCGGGACATTCTCCTTTCTGTGGATGTGGGGTCGAAACCCGTCCCCCTCCTCTCTCCCACCCGACAGGATCTTCCTACAGCCCCTCGGGGCAAGTGGAACCGGCACTTTTTTCTGGCTAGGGGCAGGAGCCGTCTCCTCCGCGGGGCTGTGGTGGCGGAGGGACCTGGGGGAGGAGAGGTTCCCAGAGATCAGTCAACGAGGCCCGTGATGCTGGGGACACAGACACTTTATTTATTCACAGGGTCAGACACAGGCCATGAGAGGTGGTGGGGCAGATGTTGCAGGCTCTGGCAGATCTTGGGGCATCTGCGGGGCCTGGAGGATGGGTAGGAAGGGCCTGAGGGATACTCAGTCCTTTTCAAAAACATCTGGGCGTTGGCCAAACACACGGAGGTGGGGGCGCTGGAAGGGACGTGCTGGCAGAGGATGCTCGCGGGAACTGAGTTCCTCTAAGTCGCTTGTCCCAGCGTCAGAGCCCAGGTCAGCATCCCCCTGAGCCGCGGCCACAGCCGGAGTCCCCGGACTGCTGACCACGGCCGGTGTCACAGGAGTCGGAGCTCTGGCGATGGCACAGGTGGGACCTGCGGTGCCTGTGGTGGCTCAGGCAGCAGCCGCTCTCGGAGATGGGGCCACAGCTGCCCCCCGAGCTGGGACCACAGGTGGAGGGAGCTGCGGGCAGACACTGCGCTGGGCTCTTTGGCGGGCACTTGGGGGTGGTGCACTTGGGCGGGGGCTGGCACTGCTGCTGGTTCTGCTGGCAAGACATCTCGGCAGGAACTTGACCTTGAACAAGTAGAAGAAACATTCTGAGCACAGAAGCCTCAGCAGCTCCACTGCTCCCCCCACTGCAGGTTTTGTCACACACTCGTCCCTGTGACCTTGCTGCTTTCTAAGCCCAGCTGTGTGGGGGACAACCGGGAGCACAGAGGGGACACGTGCGTGTGGATAAAGCACCTCCCAGGATGCTGGCTGGGCCTGTGTGCGTCCCTGATAGCGTCCCCAGAACAGAGTGGAAGAAATGCAGAGGGCCTGTGGCTTTGAGATTTGTGGCCCCCTCAGCGGCTCCCCCCGCACAAGCACCCTCCCTGCACTGCTGCCCATGGTGGGCCTCTCCCAGCTGGTTCCATTCAGACCTGAGCCCATCCCCCAACCCCGCGCTGAGGCCCTGTCCCCTCGCAGACACTCACCGGGTGCAGAGGAGGCAGGAGGAGGCTGTGCTGAGCGGGCTGTGGATGTGGAGCCCAGGGCGGGAGGCCTTTTATCCCGTGCTGGGCTGGTGACACACGCTGAGCATGCTGCTGCTTTCTCAACAGGAGGAGGTGACAGTGCCAACACTTCCTTGTCGCTCGCCTCCAGTGTCTTCCTGGACACGAGCCTAAATTCTAATGAGGTGGAACCGGGGTGTCCTTGTGACTGCCGAGGACTTCCGTGAGGGTATGCTCTGGGCCTTGGTTCCTTCCTTCGCTTCCATGTTTTGACACAGGCTCTGCCCCTCTGACTTCGCTCAGTGTTAGTAATACAGAGACGCATGTGAATGTTTCTCTCTTGAGCACTGCATGGCCTCAGGGGACCATCACGTAGACGGAGAAATCCACTTGAGCTGATGGGATAAGCGCCGTCTTAGATGTGTTTACAAAGACCTCGAGCCTAGGAATCAGCTTTGCGAGGTCCCCTGAGAGTGAGAGGTGATGGCACCGGTGTCCCCTGAGAGTGAGAGCTGGCAAGGCCATGGTCCTGCAGGGTCATGATGCTCATTAGGGTTAGGGGTTTGGAGCCAGTTTCTGTCCAAGACGGAAAGGTTCCTAGGAGCACCTTAGGGTCTCCATGTGGCATCACCAAGAGCAGCAGACTCACAGTAGAGAAGGGACTTACAACCATGGACATGACACGATTTGCAACTGATGTTCTGAGAAGGAGCAGGAAGTGGGGGCCGGGGAGAAGGGCCACCCACGTGTCACTCACGTGCCCACACTGCCCTGGCTGTGGCAGATGAGCCACTGATTCTGACACTGTAGAAGGTGGTAGAAGGAAATGGTTCATGTGCTCTCAAGAGTTAAGAAAAAACTGTGCAGGCGATGATGATGGACCATTTTGCAAAACTGGTTGGTAATGGTGAGGCTGGCGATGGTGGGGGTGGCCCGTGAGCCTCACTTCACCGCACAGACCTCCTAATGGCTAAGCTCTGTGTAAACTGCATGCTATTTCCCCATTTGATTTAGTCGTGATATTACAGATGTAGTCCACATTAAACTTTATCTCACATAGGGTAAGAAAATACATTATGTTTACTAAAAAAATAAAATTATCATTGGGATTTCAGCACCAACCTATTTAAATTTAACCAAATGAAATTCAAGAAAACTTCATTACAGCTAATGATTCTGACGAGCTGCGAGCCTCAAGGACTGGCTGGCTATCTGTTATTAAACACTAAATTAAGAGTAAAGACTAAAGTGTCCTTTTTCTTTCCAATCTACGACTGACTCATTTTGAATTGGTTCCAGACTTCTTCAGGGTACATGTGTGGGGGAACACGACAGGTCCTGGGTGCAGAGAAGGGATGCCTGGCAGTGGCAAGGGGAAGCCGGGTGGGGTCACCCGTCCTCTCTGCTGGAAGACGAGACCCGGTCCCCTCTGAGTGTGGCTTCAGTTTCAACCTGACAGCTGCCCTGAGAGTTGAGCTGCCACCCACTCGCCCGTAACTGTCTCAGGTCGTGCTGAACCAGACCGTGAGGTCTAACGTCAGAGCGGAACCGGAAGCAAAAGAGCAGACGGAGGGCCTTGAGGCCAGAGCGGAAGCGGAAGTGGCGGAAGCCCAGACGGTAAGGCCTAGGCCGGAGCGAAAGCGGAAGTGGCGGAAGCCCAGACAGTGAGAACAGAGCGGAAGCGGAAGTGACGAAAGCCTAGAGGGTGAGGCCTAGGCCGGAGCGGAACCGGAAGTGGCAGAAGCTTAGACAGTGAGGCCTGAGCCGGAGCGGAAGCGGAAGTGGCAGAAGCCCAGGCAGTGAGGCTGGAGCGGAAGCGGAAGTGACGGAACCCAGAGGGTGAGGCCTAGGTCGGAGCGGAACCGGAAGTTGTGGAAACCCAGACGGTGAGGCCTAGGCCGGAGCGGAAGTGGAAGTGGCAGAAGCCCAGGCAGTGAGGCAGGAGCGGAAGCGGAAGCGGAAGTGGCAGAAGCCCAGGCAGTGAGGCCGGAGCGGAAGCGGAAGTGACGGAACCCAGAGGGTGAGGCCTAGGTCGGAGCGGAACCGGAAGTTGTGGAAGCCCAGACGGTGAGGCCTAGGCCGGAGCGGAAGCGGAAGTGGCAGAAGCCCAGGCAGTGAGGCAGGAGCGGAAGCGGAAGTGACGGAAGCCCGGAGGGTGAGGCCTAGGTCGGAGTGGAAGTGGAAGTGGCGGAAGCTTAGACAGTGAGGCCTGAGCCAGAGCGGAACCGAAAGTGGCGGAAGCCGCGTCTTTGCAGGCGGTGCTGGCAGGTGGGGTTGGCGCTCGGGGGAGTGCTAGGCTCCCTGCCAGCTCCACGCCGACCCTGGGCTGTGGGACACTCTACAGCTTTTCTCCTCTGCTCAGAGTAGGCTCTGGGCCTCTTAGCTTCCTAACGGCCACTGCCAGTCCTAGCTCCTGGAATTTACTGTCGCCTACGTCATTCCTTCCCACGAGTCTTCTCCCATTCCTTGTCTAAGAGGCACATACTGGGCCTGGATTTCACCAGTGACCCAGAGGCACCTCTCTGCCTGCAGGGGCCCAGCGGGGACAGTGGGCGCTGAGAACTGTTTACGTTTGTGATGGCTGAGCCCTCCGGCAAAAATGCAGGTGTGGCACTAACAGATGTCCCAGGATTCAAGCTTAGTCCTACAAGGAAATAATTGTTTTCCCACGTCATGTGGTTTTCCAGAAATAAGTACAGAGGCCACTTTTAATCCCAGTGATGTGCAATTTTGGGGTTATGCTGTGGGGCTGACACGCCCTGGCGAGTGTGGCTCAGACTGTCTGGGAGCCCGCCAGCAGGAGTGCCACCCACACCCAGCTCGAGTCCTGTCTCCGTTTCCCTGTTCCAGTTCTCCCCCTCCTCACCCCCCTGCATGGACTCCCTCGCACCTCACAGCCAGCCTCGTCCTTCCCAGACCAGAGCCCACGCTGAGCCTGCGATGACAGAAGAAGATACTTGAACCCAGAGCGCAAGGTCCCCCCAAATGCGGGGCGCACCGAGGATGTCTTGGTGCCCTGGCATCCTGAGGGATCTGGAATAACACCTGGGGAGGACGCCTGCCTGGCCGGCCTGAAACGAGGGCAGTACGACCTGACAACGCCCGCGCTAGCTCTGGGGCGGAAGGTGCTGTCCCTCGGGTCCAGCTCAGGGGTGAGCCTTCCGAGCAAGGTCCACTGGCAAAAAACAGCAGACAGACAAACAGGGACCAGCCCTCCTCCTCTGCGACGTACACCAGAGCTGGGAAAGGGGAAGATGAAACGAGCTCACGAGGCAGTGTGCTGGGAAGAGCTGCATCGCTGGAGTCCACTGCCAACTTTGCTTATTGTTGGGTATCATGTGCACAGATGTGGAGTAACAGTTCCTCGGTTTGTAGTGTTTCCTCAACATTGGTCCATGAAAGGCCCTCTCAATTATTTTATCCCTCTGCTGATCTATCTATCATCTATCTATCATCTATATCTACCTGTCTATCTATCCATCATCTATCATCCATATCTATCTACCTACCTATCATCCATCATTTATCTATCATCTATCTGCTTATCTATTTATCCATCCATCCATTCATCATTCTATCTATTATTTAAATAACACACACAAAAATCCGCCACATGAGTGAAACGAGAACTATAAGCCGTAGGCACCTACTGACCTCCTCCCCACCCCATGCCCCCGCCTGTCCCTGCTGAATTGACCACCATCCCGAATCTTGCATATATCATTATTTGCTTTCCTTTCAATGTTCTGTCATCGCATTTACCATATGTATTCCTAACAAGTATTATTTTATCCTGTTATTAAATTGGACTCCTTGAGGGACATTTTACCAACAACAACAAAAACTCATTTAAATTGCGCAATTTGGGCTTTGACTAACAGACTACCATGTAAACATCAAGACAATTAACATATAACACAGTTCCATCCCCAACAGATTCCCTGGTGACCGTTTGTGGTCACCCCTTCCCCCGCACCAGGCCTTGCCAGCCACCGATCTATTTTCAGTCCTCATAATTTTGCCTTTTCCAGAATGTCACATAATCAGAATCACATCCTACGTTGCATTTAAAAGTCTGTCTTCTTTCAGGTAGAATGATCTGCTTGAAATTCATCCTGCTGTTTCATGCATTAGTCGTCCATTCCTTTTGGTTGCTAACCAGCATTCCATTATATAGATGTGTCACCTTTTTCATCCACTTAGCCGATGAAGGACACTGGAGCTACTTCCAGCTCAGGGCAATTATGAATAAAGCCACCGTAAGTGGTGACTTACGGGTGTATCTGCGAACATAACTTTTATTGCTCTTGCCAAGATGCGTAAGAATAGGCTGGTTTGCCATCCGGATACTGTCTTCGTTGAAATGTCTGTTTAAATATTTTGCCTAGTTTTTAATTGGGCTGCCTACTTTCTAATTAATCTTTGAACATTTTTCATATAACCTGGACGTATGTAATTCATCAGATGCGTGTTTGGCAAATATTTTCTCCAAGTCTATTAACTTTCTTCACATTTTCTTAACAGAGTCTTTCGAAAAGCAGTTTTTAATTTTGACGCAGTGCAATTTCTCAAGGTTTTTTTCTTTTGAATTATCCCCTTTGTTGTCACATCTTTAAAAATTTTGCATAACACAAAGTCACAAAGATTTTCTCTTACGTTTTATACTTCTGTGTCTTACATTTGACTCATTATCATTCAGTGCTGAGCTTGGGGCCTAACATATTCTGAGCTGATGCTCAAAGTTTGTTTAAAGGAGGAAGTTGGGGATTAATGATGAAATGAGAAGAAATTCAGGAGGAAGGCTAGCAATAGGAGGATCAGAAAAGATGGTGGGCGATGTCCCCATCCTGGTTCCCCCCACAAAGTCAGGCTGGAATTTCAGAGGGGCCTCAAGTGTGACACTAACATCACTTCCATTTTTGGCTGGTCTTCTCTCTGCAAACCAGCATACCACAGAGTAACTGCATTGGGACACGAGGTGTAAACTAGGACTCCTCAGGTTCATGGAGAGGACAGTAGCCCTATTTGGTGGCATCATCTTAGCTTGCCCCTCCAGCAAAACTGATGGAAACAGAAGTGAGTTTTCCACTACTTCCTTCTTCTTCGCCCTCACCTCAGACTCCACGTGAAAATTTTTTTTCTTTCTCATCACTCGTGTTTTTCCCTTACCATTCTAGCTGTGAGGTTCTCAGGAAGGAGGCTGAGGGAAAGCATGGCTGCAGGGGGACAAGAGCCTCTTGTGAAGACAGGAGACTGTCAGGGAGGGTACAAACTCCGTCCCCAACGTAATCCCTGAGCTAACAGTCTGAAGGCCCGATTCGGAAGAGTCTCTAAATGACCCCAGGACCACTGGGCTTCAGCGTGGTTGAGTTTTAGACTGAAATGAGAAACACAGAAGTGTCTAAAGGCAGGAAACCAGTCCTTAGGTTTTAAAAACACATCGTTCAAAATATAATTTAATTACCTGTGGATACTGTTTTATCACCTGCTTTTTATCAGTTAAGAAAAAAAGGCCATGAACATTTCTCTCCGTAAGAAAAGACAAATCCATGATGTAATATTATTGTAATATAAAAATTAATTAAATTGTATTTGGATTGTTAAAGCTTGCCATTCTAATTATATATATTTTTTACTATAGCTGGATATTATAATAGATTCATGTGTGCAGATAGTTTTGAATTTAGATAAATTCAGTAAAAAACCCATCCTCATTTTCAGCTCTGGTCAGTTTACTTAGATGTTGACATCCATTAGTACCTGACGGGATCTGCTCCCTTCACGCCTGAAACCCCATGTTGCTCCCCGGGAGCCACGAGGCCATGGAGGGGGGTGCGGGGGGCTCACTCCTCCAGGCAGGTCCCAACACCAGTCCCCACCCCTGGGCCCCCATCATTGCTAGGAGCTCAGGAGGCAGCAGTGGGTCCGTCTGAAGGTTGTGGTCACATTAAATGACAATTACACTTGGCATTTGTTTTATGACTTATTCACTCATCTGTTGGTGGGTCTGTCTCGGTAGATGCATGCCTGCAAGAGCAGCATTGTGTCGTGGTCATCCCTGCTCCCAGGAAAGCACCGGAGACAGGTCCTGAACCAGGAGTGTCAGCTGAGGAGGGAGGAGAGGAACAAGGGGCGGGGGTCAGGCTCCCAGGAAGCCTCGGGGGTTTTGTCACCGCGTTTCCTGGTTGAACCTCACTTGTTGGACATTGTGCAATTAGGTGCTCAGGAAAAGGCTGGAAGTCTAGTCCTGGGGGTGTGACAGGCTGTCACCTCCCCCAGTTGAGAAAGCAGCAGCATGCTCAGCGTGTGTCACCAGCCCAGCACGGGATAAAAGGCCTCCCGCCCTGGGCTCCACATCCACAGCCCGCTCAGCACAGCTCCTCCTGCCTCCTCTGCACCCGGTGAGTGTCTGCGAGGGGACAGGGCCTCGGCGCGGGGCTGGGGAGATGGCTCCAGGTCTGAATGGAACCAGCGGGGAGAGGCCTGCCATGGGCAGTGGTGCGGGGAGGGCGCTGGTGAGGGGGGAGCCGCTGAGGGGGGCCATGAACCCCAAAGCCATAGGCCCTCCTGTGTGGGAGCTGTGAACCCCAAAGCCACAGGCCCTCCTGTCAGGGGCTGCGAACCCCAAAGCTACAGGCCCTCCGCATTCCTTTCCACTCTGTTCCGGGGACACTATCAGGGACGCACACAAGCCCAGCCAGCATCCTGGGAGGTGCTTTATCCACACGCACGTGTCCCCTCTGTGCTCCCGGTTGTCCCCCACACAGCTGGGCTTAGAAAGCAGCAAGGTCACAGGGACGAGTGTGTGACAAAACCTGCAGTGGGGGGAGCAGTGGAGCTGCTGAGGCTTCTGTGCTCAGAATGTTTCTTGTTCAAGGTCAAGCTCCTGCCGAGATGTCCTGCCAGCAGAACCAGCAGCAGTGCCAGCCCCCACCCAAGTGCACCACCCCCAAGTGCCCCCCAAAGAGTCCAGCGCAGTGTCTGCCCGCAGCCCCCTCCACCTGTGGTCCCAGCTCGGGGGGCAGCTGTGGCCCCATCTCCGAGAGCGGCTGCTGCCTGAGCCACCACAGGCACCGCAGGTCCCACCTGTGCCATCGCCAGAGCTCTGACTCCTATGACACCGGCCGTGGTCAGCAGTCCAGGGACTCCGGCTGTGGCCGCGGCTCAGGGGGCTGCTGCTGACCTGGGCTCCGACGCTGGGACAAACGACTTTTGACACGAAGCCAAAGAGCCAAGGGACGGCCCCAGGCAGATGCATTCCATCCCAATGCCCCATTCCCTCCCGCCCAGGCCGAGCTGAGATGTCCCTAGGAGGCCTCCCAGCACTGCCCACACGGCTTCTGTCTGATGTCCACGGCCTCACAGCCCCCCACCCCTTCCCCACACTTGCCAGGGGTTGGCAGTGCCTGTATCTGACCCTGTGAAAAAATAAAGCTTTTTTCTTCATGACCACAGGCAGCGCATGTATTATTTCACTCTGTCTCTCCCCGGGGGTCTGGACACGTGTGTGTGTTCACCTGTCCCTCTGGCCCAGCACTGCCCTGCAGCGGGCAGGGACTCCTAGGCCTCGGCCAGAAGACACAGAGCCAGGCGGTGGCTCTTCCGCTGGCCTGGGAGGCAGCGGGGAGGGAAGGGTGCCAGGCGAGGCCTGTGCCCGGCTGCAGGAATGAGCATCCCTGGGAACCGAGACGGTTCTGCACACAAGGGCTCCCAGGCCTGTGGGCACCTACAGTTTGCTGTTCCCGGCATCCCTGTTAAGAAAGTGAGACTGTAGCAGGCAATTATCAGAAAACAGGCAGTTCTCAACCAGGTGCCATCTGTCCTTCTGAAGGACATTTGTCAATCTCTGGAGACATTGCAGTCGTTTGTAGATATCGAGGCATAGCTGTTGCATGCTGCTGGCATCCAGTGGGCAGAAGCCCGGGATGCAGCTAAGCACAGCACGGCCCCCGACCCCACCGCAGGGTCACATGGCCCCATGGGGACGCCAAGGTTGCGAATCCTCAGAGTAGGGTGAAGAGGTAGGGGCAGGAAGGCTTGGCATCCATAAGGACAGATAACCCCAACTGCTGAGCAAGCTGGTGTCAGGGCAGAGGAGGGAGACTCAGTTAAAGTAAAGAAGTTACAGGTGAGAAGGAGAGACGGGGCCGAGAGGTTAAGAAACGCCATCCTGTGAAGAGTGTGGTCCAGGTGACAAATAGGGACAAGGACATGAGAAGTGTTTCCTGGATTACAGATTGGCATAATTGTAAGATCAAAGGCTAAGCACCTTGTTGGGAGCCATTCTTGCTGAGTGCCCTACAGACAGGGTTAAAGTTGCCTGCAAGCTAGAAGTTTGCAGAGCAGGTGGGCTCATTACTGAAGGAGGATCTCTGGCTTAATGGATAGTCTGTTGCAGATGGAGGAAGTTTGGCTTAATGGAAAACAGGTGAGAGAACTTATGTAAATGTCAGCAAATGTTTGCATATGTGTGGGTTTTGTTTTTCATGCATTGCCAAGGGTATAAATAGGCCGTGCTAAATAAACTCGGCACCACAGTATTCATTGTGAGCCCCTCCGACTCTATCTTTTGTCTCCCTCTCGCTCTCTTTTTTCCTTAATCCTCACTCCCTGTCTCAGGAACTGTTTGCTCTTAGCCGGCGGGCTCCGGCAGCACCCCTATGTGGCTGATAGAAACTTATTTAATTTTCTAAGCACCCCGTAAGGATGGTGCTGTCAACAGCCCAGTTTCACGAATGGGGAAACTGGGGGTCCAGTCATACAAGAACCGAGGCCACACAGCCTGTTACACGGTGCAGCTGTCCGGCTGCTGCGGCCATGCTCTCGGCCACTTTGTCACGATTCGCTTCCGAGATCTTTGAAACAATGGGGGTTTTTCTACTTAACAGTTATTTTGTGTGTGTCCTGTTTGGCTTTATTGTGCTTAGTTTTATCTATCTATCTATCTATCTATCTATCTATCTATCTATCTATCTATCTATCTATCTATCTTTCTATCAAACAAAAATCTGCAGAGCTAAGGGCCCAACCATGGGAGTTTTAATTTCAGTAAAACTTTATTTTTAAAAAATTTAGTCTCTCATATTTGAGACCTAAAACATAAAAGGGGCTCGACTCTCCCCTAGCTTGAAGTCATCCGCTGAACCATCACCCTCACTCTCACTGCCAGACTGTCAAAAGATCGGCACGAAAAGGCAGCCCATCTACCCACCCACCCAGGTGGCTCTCGGGCCACACTGAAAGGCCATCAGGGACCTTGAGCTAAATTCAAATGGGAAACTTGGGAGAAATCAGTGAGGGGATGGATATACAATGCAATACACAAACAAATAAACAAGTAAATAAAGAAATAATCAGTCAATTGATCAACCCAGTGTAGCACTTTGGGAGTTCATCGAATCAAAAAAACATGGTGTTTTTGTCCTTGGGAAACATCAAACTGGTATTTCAACGTCTGGCAGACTGATTGTAAATCCAAACCCAGCTGCTCCCTCACTCAGCGAGGATTGGTGTGGTGCTCGTCTCGTATTTGGATCGGTGAGGAACGAGACAGGAGAGCCTGCTCTCCGGGAGCTGCCATCCCCATGGGCTCTTGTGGGGGCATCTCTGATTTCCTTGGAAGACGCCAGATTTAGACAAAGGCGGGTGTATATTCAGTTGGCCTCTCATCCTTGGTCATTGCATAGATACTGGTAAAAGGTAGCTAAACCCAGCCAACACACCTTTGTGGCACAGTTTTGAGAATGCATATTGTCTGTTTGGTGATGACAAAAAGGATATGTAGTGTCTGTCGCTTCCACACCCAAGGTAAGAGCTCGGTAAGGCAGGGGGATAGATTGTGTTCCCCACGGTGATGCGTTTGTTTAAAACTTGGCCTGTCCTCACCTCTTTTCCTGCCTTCTGCACTCAATCCCCAAGTCTCAGTAAAAAACCACATTCCCTCCAGCATCTCAAAGGTGCTTGTGTTTTCTACTTGGCCCCAATATATGGGAAAGGATGCCCACACCTACAGCCTTCCCTGTAGCAAGGTAATCAGATGCACTGAGTATAATAATAATAATTATTATTATCATTATTTATTAAAATTTGTCATTTTAAGATACACACGGAATGAACATGGGTTGTTTCATTCTTAGAGATTTTTAGCACATCATGATTCAGGGGACAATGTAGATCTGTTGTCATAACAAATGCAGTGGGCGAGGGCTGCACAGATGGTGTACGTCTGCTTCCCACAGCCTCGATCCACATCGGGTCAGGTGTTCACAGTCACCATCACTATCAGGTTCATGATCATCACGCCCACCGATTATCATTCACCTCTGGGCGAATCTGTCCTCGGCATCCCAGCCCGTCTGAATCACTCTCCTCTCCGAGTTTCTACTCCTGGCTCTGAGAACCAATACTACTGTCACTAAGATACTGACACAATGGTCCTTCAATGTTTCTTAATTTCCAAGGCATGTCGCCATGGCCTGTGTAGGTTCCTTAGTCCATCTCTGTTTTACCTGCGGCAGCTCTGGCTCATTGTGCCTCTGGATGAAAAGCTTTTTCTGTCCTTCTCGGCTAACCTCTGCCTAACACGGATTTTAAGAGAAGAAGGAAGGGATTCAACCCTAGTGATTTGCCTCTAACGTAAACGTTTTCAATGAGCATATTACTTTGTCCCCAGGGTCCTCAGAGCCTCCATTGCTCCCCTCACCCCGTTCCCCCCTCCACCTTATCTCGTCCTCCTGGCGGATGCCCGGATGCTTCCTGGGTTTCATAAGCAACTCTGACTTGCCCCGCCTGGGTTTTCCGTGCTTGGACAGATTACAGCTCCACATCCCTGTTAACCTAATGGGCCATCCCTAGTGACATCTGAATGCATCATTCACTCAGGGTCACTGAAGGGCAACAGGGGACTGACGCCCCAAAACTCTGACCTCAGACCCGAGGACTCCCCCCACACAGGTGAGTCTGGCATCCTCCACTGGCTCACGCGTGTTTCACCACCTGCGTCTCATCCCCGCCACTCTGCCAGCCGGTGGGTGGGCCAGCATCTTCTCTACGGTCGAGACTCCTTGGTCCAGCATAGCATGTATCTCAATAGAAGTGGTTTGAAGAAATGAATGATTTTTAGGAATAAGTGAATGAAAATCAAGAATAGCTCCTACAGGAAGACTGAGGGACAATTCTCTGGGCAGTCTTGGGAATCCTTCTCTCCTCAAAACTCTAGATGCCCTCCATGGAAAGGCAAAGGGCCTGGGGCTGGACGTACAACAAACTGCCCTCTAATTAAGACTCATCACCCCCACCATCACCCAAACCCACCCCTCACTTCTCACCCACAAATCAGAACAGGACAAGGTTCGGTCCATCCTCTCTGGAATCAGAATCCTGCAACTCAGGTTACTTTCTACTTCCCTCTTTGCCAAGACTCTTCCTAAGCTGTGCGTTCAGCACCAAAAAGCTCTGAAATATATAGGAAAAGTAATTTTTTAAGTTGATGCAATTACATGCAATTATTTGCCTTTTCTTTCCTCTATAGTCACTAAACTTCCCTCGCTATGTCTTGGAAGCAAAAGTAGGAGTATCAAGCACCCCCAAGGGTCCCCCCAAGTGCCACTCAAATCTCCTGCTTGGCCCCCTTTTGCAGTCTCTTCCTGCTGAGCCTCAGCTCTGGAGGCTGCCTAGCCTCAGCCGTCAGGGTGGGGGGATTGGGGTCTGTGTAAGATCCTTAGAGACATGGACCTTCAAACCACCATCAAAGGTATGTGGCATTTATGGCCACCTCTTCCCATTTTCCTTGAGAGTGACTCAGCCGCTTGCCACGGATGCAATGGCTCTAGGTGGGAGGGGACAGGACCGAATACTGCGAGTCCCCGGCAAAGGCAGAGGATTCAGTGTTTGTCGGCTCATCCCTGGCTTCGAGCGTGGAATGTCCAGAATGCACTCCAAGGAGCTGGACCTGAGGGCCTGCAGTGCCCGCTCCCATAACGCTAATTGGGATGACTAAGCCATGAAATTCTTCCAAGATCCATGCAGCCGGACCAGTCTCTCTCCATTTCCTTGATGTATGACGAAGGAAGCTGAGGCTTCTCGGGTTGGGACTCCTGAGATGGGTGACTCTGGTGCTCTGGGGGAAGTGAGCAGGCCGTGATCTTAGGGCGACTCTCTGTCATCACAGGGTGGCTGCTCTGCGTGTGGGGCCCGGGGAGCACCCGATCTCGCAAGGAAAGGGAAGGGGTGAGTCATCGAGGCGGAGGTGAAATTCCTGAGCTCCATTTCCAGGTCTTGCGTGGAGCCTCCCAAGATAGGCAGTTGGGGCCAAGCTTGGAAGACTCTCGCTGGGGTTTAGGAGGCACAGAGTGACCCGCCCACTGATGGTCACTGACAAGGATGCTTCGATTCTTTGAAACGATCCCAGAGTGTGTGATCCGTGTTACTTTTGCAACTATGGCTCGCTCCTCTCTCCTCCACTGCACGGCCCCATATCCCTACCTTCCTCCCCCGTGCCCACCCCCACCAGTGACTCGGGGTTGCCATCTATCCTTGCTGTTTGCTTAGCTTCTGGCGATTACACGACACGAAGAAGTGTTTCTTTTTCCAGGAAAGTCGGGTTTTTTTCCTCGCATGCCCCATGGCACTTGAATTCTGTACTGCATGCGGCTCCCTCATGGCAATAGCCAATCAGCTGTCTCCCTCATGGCAATAGCCAATCAGATGTCTCCCTCATGGCAACAGCCAATCAGAACTTGGTTCTACTCTTGGCGTGTTCCTGGCAGTCTTCCATGGGCAATATTGATAATGTTCAATAGACGTTTATTAAATGAACAACTTAAAGGAGAAGGAATTTTATGGGGGGGGCGGAGGGCTGGTGGTGGCCCATGGAAACAGAGGGGGCTCAAGGCAAACATTCGACCCAGGAGAGAAAAGACGGAAGGCAGTGTCACAACCCAGAGTCACACACCAGGGGACAAAGTGAACGCTTCAGAAGGTTCGAGTTACCCAGTAGCACACTCTCATTAACACGACCCGTCCCCTTCCCGGTGCTGCTAGCCTCCTATGGTCAGCACGGCTGCGAGAAAGAGCTACGTGGTTTTCAACACGCGACGTTCGAGAACGCGCCCACTCCACCCTTGCTGGGTAATTCCCTCTACTGCGCTATCAACTGGTGGAGACCCCAACATCATGAAGCAAAGGGACCCTCTAGCAGAGGCTGGGGTCAAGCCTACACACGTCCCCGAGCGAGAGACTCCTCCTGGAGACAGAAGAATATAGGAGAGCAGGGTCAACGCCAGCTCTAACCCTTCCTCTTCCTCCATCCCAAGGTATCTTTTCTTGTGACCCAGTGCGATTCTCTCTCAAAATGAATCATGAAACCCTTACGCTTTAACATGGATAAGTTGCAAAATGCAAACCTATGTAAGGAATTTCATAACCAAAATACACAAAAGAATCCCATATATTGTCCACTGAAATATTTCCTTTAAAATTATCGTGAAATTTGAATATAAATCATTGATGTTTGTTGTAGGTCTGACTATAGTCTTTTGGAAACAAAGAGCAAAAAGCAGCCATGGCGATCGCAGAGATGAGCCAGAGAGAAACTCATCTCTAGTATTGTAATAAAATCCAACGGGAAAAAAGGGTCCAGACTTTATTTAAAAATCATCATACTCAAACCTTAGAAGCGCTCGGATCTGCTCTGTTACACGTAATGCACGTAACATCACCACCATCGTCAGCCTCATCCTCAGCTGCACGTTGAGCAAATCACCTTTGTGACTCTCAATAATTATCTTAACTATCTCACACTCATAGATTATTTCGTTTTTAAAAGAATCATGATCATATATCCCGCAGGAACCTAAGTACGTCTAAACTAAACTTTTTTATACTGAGTTTCATGATCTCAACTTCTGCTATTTTGTACACCTGCTTGTGTAATTCAGACTTAGCTTCAGTTCTCTTACATGCATCTGACCCTATCGGCCAAATCCCACCCTCCATCTGTTTCCTGACACGCCTCATTCGCAACGTCCAGAGGTCACAGGTCACCGTCCTCCAGAGAAATGAGTTGACTGCCCCCTAACGAATCACGACCCTCAGGACTATGCAGAAACCAGGGAAGTGATGCCTTGGTGTCAAAGGACGAATCTGACATAAATGTTTACTCCCCTGATGTCTGTCCAGTTAAACTTGAAATGCTCAAGGTCAGGAAGTGTGTCATACGCATCTCTGCATCCTCACGGCTCAACGGTGATGCAGGGGGCAGAGCTGATGTTCAAGCATCTGAGCCACATGAGCAAAAGGAGACATGGCAGGTGCCTGACACACCTGGGGGCAGTCTGCAAGATTTCCTGGTCCCCTCTTGCCAGACAGCTTGGCACGTGTGCAGGAAGAAGCTGCAGAGCTGGGATGGGAGTGTTGGCACTGTCACCTCCCCCTGTTGGGAAAGCAGCAGCATGCTCAGCGTGTGTCACCAGCCCAGCATGGGATAAAAGGCCTCCTGCCCTGGGCTCCATATCCATAGCCCACTCAGCACAGCCTCCTCCTGCCTTCTTTGCACCCGGTGAGTGTCTGCGAGGGTACAGGGCCTTGGCATGGGGCTGGGGAGACGGGTTCAGGCCTGAATGGAACCAGCGGGGAGAGGCCCACTGTGAGCAGCGGTGCGGGGAGGGCGCTGGTGAAGGGGGAGCTGCTGAGGGGGCCGTGAACCCCAAAGCCACAGGCCCTCTGCATTCCTTCCCACTCTGTTCCGAGGACGCTGTCGGGGATGTATATAGGTCCAGCCAGCATCCTGGGAGGTGCTTTATCCACACGCACGTGTCCCCTCTGTGCTCCCGGTTGTCCCCCCACACAGCTGGGCTTAGAAAGCAGCGAGGTCACGGGAACAAGTGTGTGACAAAACCTGCAGTGGGGGGAGCAGTGGAGCTGCTGAGGCTTCTGTGCTCAGAATGTTTCTTCTACTTGTTCAAGGTCAAGCTCCTGCTGAGATGTCCTGCCAGCAGAACCAGCAGCAGTGCCAGCCCCCACCCAAGTGCACCACCCCCAAGTGCCCCCCAAAGAGCCCAGCGCAGTGTCTGCCCGCCGCCCCCTCCACCTGTGGTCCCAGCTCGGGGGGCAGCTGTGGCCCCGTCTCCGAGAGCGGCTGCTGCCTGAGCCACCACAGGCACCGCAGGTCCCACCTGTGCCATCGCCAGAGCTCCGACTCCTGTGACACCGGCCGTGGTCAGCAGTCTGGGGACTCCGGCTGTGGCCGCGGCTCAGGGGGCTGCTGCTGACCTGGGCTCTGACGCTGGGACAAACGACTTAGAGGAGACATGAAGCCAAAGGGCCGAGGGACGGCCCCAGCCCGGCGCATTCCGTCCCTGCACCCCGTTCCCTCCCACCCAGGCCAAGCTGTGGGAATGTTCCCGGCAGGCTTGGCTTTCTTCCCTCCCTGCAAGATGCTATACATGAGTTTCCCAGGAGCCTCTGGGCTCCCCTCCTGCCTGCCACGCTGTGTTATCACCCATGTCTGACCGGGTAGAAAAATAAAGCCTGTTCTCCTCACTTGCTTCTCCCTTGTCCTTTGAACGCTCCTCCCAGAGCTGATCAGGGGGCCTCGGCAGCCCCTAAAGGTCCCGCCTCCCCACCCTAGGAACAGCCCTGGTGGGGGGTGGAACGGGGCGGGTCTGGGACAGGAACGTCCATCAGGTTTCTCCCCACAGAGGGGCTGCGGGGTGGGAGGGCGCTGAGGACACTCCCAGCCAAGGGCTGTCTTCTGTGTCACGCGGTGGGGGGACCACGGGACATTGGTCCCCTGTCCCTGTTAGGGTGGTAGAGAGGACAAATAGGGAAGAATGAGACCAAAGACGTCGCTGGTTTGGAGACAGAGAGAACGGAGGGAGCAACATCAAACGTGTCCCGAACGTCTCTCTCAGGGGACTTGTGAGCGACCGGAGCGCACTTGCATTTTGCATTGTTTTTGGCTATTGAACGATACTTTTCATTGACAACGCTAATGGGCCTCAGCTGGGTGACAGTTACTCTGGGTCTCAGCGGGGGGCGCTGTGAGTCAGGAATTCCGGAAGGGCTCAGCTGGGAGGTTCTTGCTCGGGTCTCTCTCTCTCTCCCGAGTGTGCAGACTGATGTCCGGGCTGCAGCCACCTGGGCTGGACATCCAAAAGGCTCACTGGGCTGGCGCTGGCCGTCCGCTGGGACTCCACCCCGGGCACCTGCGTCTGACCTCTCTGGCACGGTGGTCTCAGGGTGGTTCTGAGACTACTCGCATGGGGCCCGGCTTCCCCCAGAGAGCGCCTCTCGGAGGACCAGGTGGCACACAGCCCCACGGGCGCCCTCTGTAGGCCGTTAGCGCGCACAACACCATGGTCCGGACTCTCCAGGCCTTCTCATCTCCGTGCGCACCCAGGATGAGGGTGACAGTCGCTCCGTGGCGCAGACGTGAGTGGGTGCACGTCTGGGAGGATGCCAAGGGAGGCCCTGAGGTCCCCCCAAGTGCAGAACCCCGAGCAGGGAGGCGGGCTCCTGTCCCCCACCCTCACACCCCATCCCTCAGCCTGTCCTGCTATACCCCTCTCCTGGCTGAAGCTCAGACACGCGGAGTTCTCCTGGCTGTGCTCAAAGCAGGGACACGAGACTAGATAAACGGGAGCAACGCCCGTTTAACACGTGTGCACGGGACAATCACAATGCGATGCTTAGACCATAAAATGAGGCTCAAGACAGGACATGACGGGACAAGGAAAAAGAAGTTACTGGTCATGAGAACGTGGGCAGGGCTGGGTCCTTCACCGATGAGGACCTGGAGCGACATTTGGGCTCCGGCAGTCAGTTAAGAAAGAGGCGACAAGGTTCGTTCATAGGGACGTTTCGATACGGTTGTTTGGTGATCCACTGTGCGAGCACCATGTCCTCCTTCCAGAAGCGTGCTCGCCTGGAGCCCAGCCCAGGCGCCTGCATCAGATGTGTCTCTGCTCCTGCCACGTCCTCTGCTCAGCCCACTCAGGGACGTGTCAGTGGCCGAGAGACCAGGGCGAGTGTCTCCCTGGAGCCCGAGGGGGCACTGAGCAGGAGGGAGATGCTCTGAGGGCTGGGGGCGGGGTGGAGCATAGAGGAGGACACGGACGGAAGTAGGGAGCTGTGGACAAAGCAGGAACCACCTGGGGAGGGCTGTCCCTGTGGCCGGGCAGAGAGGTGATAAGTGAGCTGGGATGGCTGCCGTCCTACAGTGACCAGCCTGCTAGGGTCCAGCCCACGGCTCAGAGGAAGCGTCCCCTAACAGTGCAGATCCCAAATTTATATTGTGTACACATGTCAGGAGATGGCAGCTCTTTACCAATTTCTGGAAAACATCTCTAAATCGATTCAAGTAGGTAGAATTGCAATGGGCGTAACATGCCTTTGAAATGACATGAAGTAGCCATCTTAGTGGTTCAAATATTGCTCGATGTATTTGTTCAGCCATCACTTACTACCCACCTAACGATAGCCAAGAACTAAGGACTTCTCTAGAGGCACGAAAGCAAAGAAAATAGAGCGCCGTCTCAAATAGGTTTCTACCTACGCAAATATTTTAGACATTCCTCTCGAAACTTGGGGGAGAGTTTCACAACAGGGGAAAATGTAATGGTCCTAGATATTGAGTTTCTGGGTAGGTTACTATTATGGATGATTGGATAAAAAGACGTATAGACAATGGAATACTACTCAGCCATAAAAAAGACAAAATATCGTCCTTTGTGACAACTTGGATGGGTCTTTGAGAATATTATGCTGTGCGAAAAAGTCAGATGGAAAAAGATAAAAAAAACATATGATTTCACTCATGTGTGGGATAGAAAACAAAAAATAACCAACAATCTAACAAAACAAATGAAAATAAACTCATAGCTACAGACAACAGAAGAGTGGGTCCCAAAGGGAGTGTGGGGGGGGAGGAAGAGGGTGAGGTAGGTAGAAGTAGTAAAAAGTATGGCAACAGAATGAAACTAGACTTTGAGGGGTGAGCAGGTAATAGAGTGCACACATTTTGGATTATAATCTTGTACACATGAAAATTACATAATGTTATTAACCAGTATTACCCCCAATAAATTTAATGTAAAAAAGCCTGGCTTTTTACCGTGAACGCACGAGAAATTTTAGAAACTTTTCATCAGGAGAGTTACATGGTGTGACCATTAGTGTCTCAGTTTTACAGATGTGGAAACTGAGGCTCAGGAAGTTTGGCAAATTACCTGTGGTGTTGACACAACTGGGCATTGGCTGAACTGGTCAGGAGGAGGTGTGAGTTCGTAGGACCACAGTTGTCCCTTTGTGTGGAGGTCTTAGAGGGATGGGATAAAGGACAGAAGTATTTGCACTGTGGATGGGTGAGACGGGAGGAAGGGATGCCAGAGGGGGTGTGATCCAGTGGGTTCCACCTGAGGGATATATTAAGGGAACATGGATTTCCCTGTATCCTTTAGTACCTTGAAATGCAAGACGAGGCCGCCCCTATTAAACACTGCAGGGGGTGCTTGAAGACGAAATGTGATGAAACAGCTCTACAAAGTGGTGAGTAGACCCAGGGGACTGGGTACCTTGTGTGTGTCACAAGAGAATAAACAGGTTAGGGAAGGCCTGGCCGAAGGTCCAGGAAACTGGCCTTGTAGGGCCCTTCCAGGGGAAAAAAATGAATATTTGGATAAGGATGGCCCCTGGATTCTGCAGCCAATGGGACCCTGGGGCTGTCCTGTTCTGTGTCGCTGGGTCAGACACACAGCCCACGGGACTCTGAGCCAGGTAGGGCTGGGGTTCTCATGTTTCAGTGAGTGTGCACGTGGGAGTCCCGTGTCACCCCGCCCCGCGTGTGTAAAAAGGCTCTCCACCCCACAGGGAATGGAGCCCCCTAGAGGGCTTTTGTCGTCTCCTCTTGTGGCGGTCCTGGCGGGAAGGCACGGCAGGGCGAGGAGGAGGCCAGGGGAGGGCGCTCTGGTCCCGCAACCACGCGCCGCACGCCCTGGATGGGAGTCAGAAATTCCTGTGTAGAGTCTGCTCCTGCCTGGCCGAGTAGCCTCGGGCACGTTCCTCCCCCACTCTGTGAGCCTCAGTTACAATGGCCGGCTGAGCCCTCTGCCCCTAAAGCACAGCTGTCCGTTCTGTGCCCTACAATTCAAGGTCCCGTTAACCCTGGAGGCGCCCCGATTATCCCTGGGATGAGGTGCAGGGCTCCGGGGCAAATCTCGAAGCTGGGCCAGAACGGGGACGTGCACAGACGGGCTCTAAGGAGGGGGTGTGGCTCTAAGGAGGGGCCCCCACACCCGCTTTGGGTCTGAGACACGGAAGTGAGACTTCCCACCGGATGCAAGCTTCCTGAGGCCTCCATCTCCAGGTGTGTGGCTTCTCCCTTCCTCCCGCTTCTTTCTCACGCAAACACAAAAGGACCCAGTTTTTGCCCTCAGGGAGCAACGTGTCACCTCCCGCTCTGGTGCCCTGGTCGGGGCTGGGGGACCACTGAGTTCAAACGCAGCTTGATGCGTAGATGCCGGTGCTGTGAGCGACCTCAGAGACAGTGGAGTACACAGTCCCCTCCCCTCAGATGGCAGTAGGTTCTGAAATGAGCCAACCGCGTGGACTGCACAGAACTTTTAAAGGCCAGAAAATCTTCCTAAGAACAGCCCGTGACACCGGATGACAAGAGGAACTCCTCCGTCCCCTGGCAGGGGCCAGCCCGATGACATGTGTTAGTCCCCTGCGCCTCCGAGATGCCAGGATTCCGAGTCTGTGATTCTGTGCATTCGTGACTCTCTGTACCTGTTGCGCCGTGAGTCCGCTGGGCTGCAATGGCGTGAGTCCACAAGTCTCCGGTTCCGTGAGCTCGTGTCCAACGATGGGGCCTTTGGAAGATAACTCTGTGACTCACCTTGACACTTGCACCTGTCATCTGGCTTCTCCAAGTCTATCAGATGGGTGGGGCACACCCCGCCCACCTGGTTCGGTGCCGCATGGAAGCAGCATCTCTCACCAGGCACGGTAGTGCCGCGGGGAGATGTCAGACCCATTAGTGAGAGCCTGGTGCGCAGAGAGGAAGGGAGGCGAACCAATCAGAGCTCGCGGATGGCACGCGGCGCGCGGGGATTGGCTAACAGCGGGGCGGGCTCTCCCGGCGCGGAGGAAAAGGCGGGCGTAGGCTGGACCGCCCGCATCCGGCGCCCCCCATCCCTTCACGCATGCGCTGGTGGGCCCTGGAGCTTGTGCTGGAGCCCACTGGTGGCCACAGCTAGGAACGCACGCGGAGTGACGGTCTATCGGGAATAGCTCCGCGGTTAGCTAGGATGTAGAAATGTGCATTTCCTTTGCAGAACGGGCCCCAGCGACCCCAGACTGTCCCAGGAGGGGCTTCCTCTATTTTAGAGAGGAAGAGTTGATGAATGATTGGGTGGAGAGGATGTGGTGTATATATATACAATGGAATACTACTCAGCTACGAAAAAGGATCAACCGTTGCCATTTGTGACCCAATGATGGATCTTGAGAGTATTATGCTAAATAACATAAATCAAGTGGAAAGGGACAAAAACCATATGACTTCACTCATATGTGAGATATCAAACAAAAAGTAACAAATAATCTAGCAAAACAAAAACGAATTCATAGACACAAATAGAATGGTGATGACCAGAGGGAATGAGGGAGGGGCAGGGGAGCAAAGAGGTAAAGGGAGGGGGCAAGACATGGTGGTGCCAGGTGGATAGTCCTCAGGTGGGAGCACTCACTGGAGTCCACAGACGCTGAATACTGATCTCACAAACCTGAAAATAATATAATGTCGAGAACCAACGTTACCCCAACAAATGCAATTAAAAAGTCCTCAGAGTGGAGAGAGAATGGCCAAGGGACATGAGGGCAGAAGCAGGGCGCGGACTCAGTCCCATTCGTGTCCTGATCTCTCCCTCCCTCTCTCCTCCGACCTCGTGCCCTAAAATGGCTGGCCTTCTAGGGGATTCCTTTCCCCACAGCCAGGGGCTGCCCGTACCGCGTGTGGGGTTGCAGGCTTCTCAGCCGTGTCTGCTGGGGGCTGAAAGGCGTGGTTCCTAAGGCCTGTGGTGGAAGATGGTAAAATGTAGCATCTCTCATACTTAGGTTCACATCCTGAATCTACCACTTGACCTGTGCGGGCTTGGGAGTGTGTGTTTGGGACACTGTTGTGGGGGGCTAAATTTGATCGGCTGTCCCATGTGACATTTCTGACTCCAATAAAGGAGCATCCTGTTTCCCTCTGCTCCATAAAATGCCAGGCCTGGTTATCGACTGCGGTGGGACACTTAGGGAAGCAAGTAATGGACTGGCCTAAACCCCACCCCTCCCACCTACTCCGTTCCCTTGGGGAGGGAGACTGGTGGGCTTCCTGGAGGAAGGTTTGGAGCGTTACAAGCCCACCAGAGGCACACATGGTGGGAGGAAGCGGGAGGCCTTCCAGTCCTGGGGCGGCATCTTCCCTTCTTGCCTCCTCTAGATTGTTCAGGGGCAGGCCTTGCAAACCTGGCTCGGAGTGAAAAGTGCCTGTGAAGTGTGGGGGTTCATGTTGTTTTTTAATTCAGAGAAGGTGGGGATCCATATGGACAAATGCAGGAGCCCCTTTTACCGGAGAGGTGGCAGGGGCCGCGGCGGGGCCTGGACAGGCTGACCTGAAGGAGTGGCCGCTCGGAGCCAGTGCTGGGTTCGGGATAGAGGTGACCTTCCCGTCGGGCAGCCCAGCACGGCTCGGTGGGAAGAGCCTGGCTCTGAAATGAGACAAGCCTGGGCCCAGACGGCATGCCCCGCCTACCGATGGGGCACCCCGGGGAGGCAGCTGGGCCCTGGGGTCTCGGTGTCCTCTTCCGTAGAAGCAGGGTTCCTGTGGCCATCAGACCGTCTGCACCCGGCTTCCGGCTTCCCCGCTCACTTGCTTCGTGGCAGCGGGTACGTTCCTTGACCTTTCGGGGCCTCAGTGACGGGGCCATCTGTGAGCGTATGTGCCTCATGAGCTGTCTGGCACATCGAAAGCATTCGATTAAATGTCAGATTCCACTCTTACTGTTATCCCATCGTGTCCATCTGGCTGGATTTCTCCCATGCTGGGTTCTTGGGGATCGAGACGTGTCGATGAGATCCGAGGTGAGGGTGGGGGTCATAGGGCATGAGGAGGTGAGGGTGGGGGTTATAGGCCATGTTGGTGAGGGCGGGAGGTCACAGGGCGTGAGGAGGTGAGGTGGGGGTCATAGGCCATGTTGGTGAAGGTGGGAGGTCATAGGGCATGAGGAGGTGAGGGCGGGAGGTCACAGGGCATGAGGAGGGGAGGGTGGGGGTCACAGGGCATGTTGGTGAGGGCAGGAGGTCATAGGGCGTGAGGAGGTGAGGCTAAACAGCCTAGGTATAGAGCCTGGGGTCCAGGATCATCAAACACTCGCCCAGTGTCTAGTTGAGCTTAGCATAACCTGCCAGCCCGCGGAACACACCACTTCCTGAGGGCCCAGCTGCCACGTTGAGGCAGAGACCACTGAGTCAAGCTTTCTGTGTCCAGCGACCCCGAGCAGGAGGAGCCATCGTGGAAGCCGCCATCTATGCTGGGGAAGAACATGGCATTTCGGCATGGCGTGTGAGAAACTGAGATGCTCGCCACATCTTGGACAGGTCCCCGAAGAAGCAAGTGACCTAGAAACAGCTTCGCAGGGACAACTCTCATGGGCAGCTCTCCCAACGTCTAGCAAGAGAAGATGGACTTGTTTCATGAAGAAGGTGACAGAAATCACTTATCTCGATTTGGAAAAATTCCACGTCAAGCCCAGACCTGCCCCGCCTGGGACCGAGGAGCCAGGCAACCTGGGGAGGAATCCCGCCAATGCGAGGCCAGCCCTCGCCCTCGTGATCTCCGCTGCTTCACTCGGATGCCATTAAATTGCCTCACTGTTGCCCCATTGCCCTATAAAAGGTGTCCCCAGCCTCCAGTTCCTCAGAACACTGGTTCCTTCCAGCCTTGCTCCGGTCAGCAGAAAGGGTAAGTCTCGCTGCCTGGGGTGATGATGTAGTGCGACAGGGAGCCTTGGAGAAGCTGGCATGGAGAACCACGAGGGTGGTCAAGACGAGATGCCCAGAGCAGCCGCCGACGGAGGCCGATGGCAATAGTTGGCAGGAAGCCTGAGCCCAGAGCTTTGGCGGAGAGGGAGAAGGGCGAGCTGAGCTATCGGGGCTGTGGGAGGAGGGCTCTTCAGAAGACGAGGCAGCCATCGCCCCTCTCTGAGCGCAGGTGTGCCTCCTCTCTCGGGTCCGTTAATGAGATAAAGTGATGGTTTAGTTGATCCAGAGAGCAAAGAGTAGAAACTCACGCCAGCGAGGCTGTGTCAGGCTCTGTCGGGCTCTGTCGGGCTCAGCCTAAGGCTCCTGTGGGCTCAGGTGCGCCGACGTGAACATGCCCTCCCAGGGTACACCTGGCTGGGCAGGAGGAAGGAGAGCCACTCTTGAATAAATTGGTGGCAGGACGGGATGAGCTGGGAAGCAACGACCTCCCAAGGACAACTCGCAGTGTAGACATCGAAGTGGGTGGGGAGAGAAGAGGCTCACAGTGTAGATATCAAAGTGGGTGGGGAGAGAGGAGGCTTGCAGAGCCGAGAGGAGTCACAGGTGCCACACTTTCAAGCCTTTTATTTTTTACCGTGGAAACTGAGGCTCAGAGGTGAGCGGTGACTTGTCCGAAGTCACACAGCCAGGTAAAGAAAGGCACAGGAGCTGAGCCCGGCATCTGTGGCTTAGTCCGTCCCGGTGCACGGCGGACAGTTTCCGGGTGCCTGGCACCTTCTCAAAAGGCTACTGCTTACGGACCATGCCATCTGTGGGGGAAGTCACAGGCACCCCTGGAAATCGTCCTCGTTCTCACGATGCCTTTCTTTTCAGAATTTGCAAAGCCACAGAAAGATGTGTGACCAGCAGAAGCAGGTGCAGTTCCCTCCATCCTGTGTGAAAGGCTCAGGATTGGGGGCTGAGGTCACGTCTGTGAAATGCCCGGCTCCGTGCCCAGCTCCGTGTGTAACTCAGACCTACGTGAAGTGCCCGGCTCCGTGCC
>PVKZ01004173.1:0-10788 GCA_004027375.1 Macroglossus sobrinus | reverse complement strand
GCAGTACCCTTCTCCCTCCCAGACCTACTACGTTCAGGCTCCCGCGGGCGGCTCGGCGGCCCAGGTCAGTGTCGCTAACCCCTGCTCTGCTCCCGTGTCCACCAGCTACAGCTGCCTGGCCCCCCGCACCTTCGGGGTGAGTCCCCTGAGACGCTGGGTCCAGCGGCCTCAGGAGTGCACCTCGGGGTCCTCTGGGTGCTGTGAGAATTCGGGCTGCTGCAGCTCGGGGTGCTGCAGCTCCGGCTGCTGCAGCTCGGGGTGCTGTGGCTCCGGGTGCTGCTGTCTGGGAATCATCCCCATGAGGTCCCGAGGCCCCGCTTGCTGTCATCATGAGGACGACTGCTGTTAAACACGGACACACAGCTCTGCTCCCAGGCTCGCGCCCGCTCCACGTGACTCCAGGGCCTGGACCAGCCCGCCTTCACGCCCCCCACCCCCAGGCTCCCAGGGATGCCGCTGACCTTCACCGCTTCACTCCCCTGCCCCTCCCCCCGCTTCTTCATCAAGGCCGCCTGCCAGAGTTAGCGCAGCCCCCAAACTTTGGCAAGAATAAAGCTTTGGACGCAATTCAGTGACTCCCTGTCTGTGTGTTCGGTTCATGTTTCCGCTAGTCCCTCAGAAACTCTCCGCCTTCCTCTCTCACTCTTGCTTCTCTGCAGGAGGCAGGGTCTGTGTGGACACGACCACGCCGGCCGGGCTAGGGTGGTGTTGGTCCGACATCCCCAAGTCTTCTAGAATGCTGTGGATGAACTCCCCGGGTGCAGTGTGGATGGGAGGCTGAAGGCTGGGGGCTGGGGGACGCCTCTTCCTGCCCTCTGATGGGTCTGGGCGGAGGGCTGGCCGTCACCAAGTCCTCAGGGCAGCACGCTGTCCACCTGTGAACTCGGGGTCCATCTCCCTGGGTGTCGAGGGGCGTGTGCAGAAAGATCCACTCGGGAGGGTCACTGGACGATGTCCCCGCTGCTGAGTGTGGGGCTTGAACCCGTGGTGGCTTTACGGGTTACACTTCCGGCTCTGACAGGCTGGCCCTCCTGAGGCCACAGGGTAGAGGCCTTAGGGAAGTGGCTAGAACCTCCCATCCCTGCCCCGAAGCGGGCGGACGATGCCCGTGTCGGCCCTGGAAGCGAGCGTGAGGTGTCCGAGAGCAAGGCGAGCCTCGTGGGGCAAGCCTCAGGTCCCAAGGCCAGTCGCCACTTCCTTCCCGTTGCTAAGCTGGCTCTGGACGATCGGGGTGGATTCTTTATAACTAGAAACTGTAAACACGCACATGAAAAATACAGAGGGACCACTGCTGTTGAGAGCGGCCCCGCGAGGCCGGGGCCACCAGCACAGGAGACAGCAAAAGCATGAATCCACAGGGGAACGAGAGCGGGGATCTCGTGTTTGCTTCTGCCCAAGCTCGCCGCATTGCCCCGGCACATGCTCAGGAAGTCCCTTCTCCGCGGTGTTGCCTTCGAACGTCTAAGCCACCTGTGGCCCCAGAAATCAGACCCCGTCCCTCCATCCACCCCCATACACGGGCTGCTCAGTCCCCGGACACCCACCCCCCGCCCCAGAACCGGGAACAGCCTTGCCCAGGATCACGACTCCCTCTGGTCCCGTTAAGGCTTCTGCACAATTTTTGGAGAATAGGAAAAGCTACTGAGTAGAATCTGAAGCCCAGTTCCCAGTGTGGGGTGTGTGTCAATGGCGTTTCCTTTTTCGGGAAAATGCCCATGCAAAACGTACCGACAAAGTAAGGTTAATGCATAGAGAAAGGCTTCATAATATTTTCCCAAATTAGTAAATAAACTTATAGTCATATACGTCAGAATTTTAATCTTATACATGTGTTGTATGTGAATATATAGCTGATATTATTAAATATTCATAAGAAAAATGACTCAGATCTATTCTTGACACCTACAGGAAAAAACAGAGGGAATTGCCCATTATTTATTGAGGACCTACTATGTGATGGGCATTGCGCATGTGGGTGGGGGGAGCAACAGCCAGTACTTGCAGTAAGAGTGAGGCCTTCGAGGCAGACAGGTCCATCTCCTGGCCCTGTGACCTCAGAGGGATCAAGTCTCATAAAACTGCCTAAAATAGTACCCTGCACACAGTAGGTCCACAATATGATAAGCCATTTTCCCATTCCTGTTTGGAGGGGTTTTATCAGTAAATCTGAAAGTCGGCTCGGAGGGTAAGAGAGTGACGATCATATCAGATGAAAAGTATTCAGAGAGTCTCATGGTGGGGCATTTTATGGTCCTAAAACAAAATGCAACGAGAGAAGGTTTCCTTTACGGATAAAGCGATGAGAATGTGTGACTTGACACTACGAAGGACTGCTGTCCTCAGCTTCTCCCCACTCTGTTCTTATCCCAGCGCTGCCCAGTTCTCTTTGTAACAGGGAATAAGCCACTTCGCCTTTTTGGGCCTCAGTCTCGTTTGTCCTCGATAAGATAAAGACTGACTGTCAAACCATCACAAAAGACCTCTTCCGTCACCGACAGCCTGGACTGACAAGCCTCTGACTCTCCCTCAAAGCTCAGGGAAGTGTCTCCAAGAAAACGGGCAGGGGGTGGTGATTGGATGGATAGCTCATCGCGACCCCCCAGCAGGCTTAAGCAGTGGGGCGCCCAGTTACTCCTCCCAGACTCGGTGCTTGATGAGACGAGAATATGGGCCAGGTCCCCGGACAGAAGTTGGATCGGAAAAATGTCACAATCAGATGTCATTCCTCATCACTGGTGTAAGCATCTCCACCCAGCTGATGGCTACTGATGGCTTGATTAGCAAGGCGGCGTGTGAGACAGGTGGGTGCTGGAGTGGGCGGGGCCACCGATGAAGAGCGAGGAGGAGGAATAGTATGTACAGCACCGAAGGGATGAGACAGATCTAAGGTGATTAATGTTCTGAGATCCTCGTGGCCGGCCCTCGTGTTCGGCTCGTAGGGACGTTGTGCTGGGACACTCGTCCACCCCAGCCTACTCTACCGGGCACTCTGCAGGAACCAGGAATGAGGTCTCATTTGACCTGATGTCCCCAGAGCCTGGCACAGATTGGGACGCAATAGAGTCTGGTCATTGAAGACATGAAACGTCATTATTGATGCATCCATCCTGCGAGAACTTCCCGGATTGTTGGAATCCAGTGGGATGACCTAGGGAGCACGGAGAAGGCCCATGTCATCACTTCTGTGGACTTCTCAGAGACACACGTGTCCAGCCACGTGCCCGCTGGAGCTCGTGGAGCCCGTCTCACTGCACCACGCCTCGACCCCAGACCCAGCTCCTGCCCGCCCCATTCTCCACCCTGCTCTGCATCATTTTCCTTCCCAGACCATTTTTCTGTCTAATGTTATATCACATAGTCATCCGTGTATCACATTGTCTTCTCACGAGTTTGAAACGAGGGTCCTGTGTATCTAATTCATCATCATACTCACCCCCAGCGCCAAGAACCATGTGTGGCACATAACAGTTAATACATCTTTATTAGAAGAACAATTGAATCTCACTTAATCCTCACCAGTCGCTAAGAGGGAGATACGATTTTCATCCTCGTTTTCTAGCCGAGGGTAGTGAATATTCGAAGGTCGAATAACTTGCCTAAAGTCAGAACGACAGTAGCTCAGGTTTTCACGGAGCCTGCTTCGGGGCCTCTGTTTTTCCCAGTCTGGGGCTGTGCTCTCTACTCCAAAGCTTGTGTCACCCCCACCGCCCCCCGTGACAGTGCCCACGTGACCATTGGGAATCTGCTTCTATCAAAGAGCGTCCTTCGTCTCCGATGACCCTTCTCTCCGTGCTTCCTTTGCTGTCCACATCTTGTTCTACACACGACCAGCACCAATAACTGACACCCGCAGTACACAGTCAAGCTTACGTGCTCTTGGTGAATGACGGAGCGACTTGAATCCGTTCTCTCGCTTTTAAGAAAGACCACGTGCAGGAGGGTCGACGTTGTCCCTGCCCGACGTAGCAGAAGTGGCGCCTGTGGTTTTGTGGCTTCATCCAGATGACTGGCAGGAGGCCGCTGCTCCCTGGGGTCTCTCCATTTTCCGTGTTCCTCTAATTCCTCATCCTCTGTTCCTTGTCCCTCTTGATTGTCATATCCTCAGAATAAGCTTATTCCTTCTAAGACAAGCGCCCTCCCAAAGGTGCCTGCAGGTACATCATCCCCACGACGAGGGACCTATGACCTGGGGATCAAGCCAGCTGGCTCTGCAAGGACGAGGCAGAGGAGACTGAGACTTTCCCCTGTGGGGCCCACCCCCTCGGGGAGGGTGAGTCGCTCACCGAGTAAGCACCATTGGATACGTGATCTGTTCGGTGCTGGGTGACGGGGAGAGTGCCAAGTGCTGGGGACAGAGGATGAAGAAGGCGTGGTCTCTGCCTTTGAGAAGGTCACCGTCTTTCGGTGGAGCCAGCATGTCAAACAACAAATCTCAAATGATAAATACGGCAAATAAGGCCTCAGGGGAGCCCAGAGGAAAGACACCAAACCAGCTTTGGAGGGGCAGGGCCAGGCTGGGAAGCCCAAGGAAAGCCTGGAGCGGAACCGAGGCCGGCGATGAGCAGCATGTCAGCCAGGGAGGGGACAGCGAGGAGTCGCCGACCTGCACGCCACTTTCAGGACCAGCGGGATACGTGTGCCTCCCTCCAGGGACTATTGGTGCTGGCTCCTGCCAGGGGCCTGGAGGGGCCCATGTCCTGGGGCCACCTGCAACAGGGCGCAGGGGCGGAGGGGCCTGAGGCCCGGCAGCTGGCTGCGAGGTGGCTCCCTTCCTGTCCAGCCTTACCCTGAGCGGCCCCAGCCGGCCCCGTGGGGGCCTGGGCTCCTAGCTTTGCCTTCCTCCCCAAACCAAGTCACCGAAAGGAAGAGTCAAGCAGTTGATTTTACTCTTAGGGCAAAAACAGCTGTTAAATGTCCTTCCCTGAGCTCCCGTCACACTGAGAATCATTCGTTCGGCGAGAGAGAAGCGTGCGGTCCTTCGGGCTCACGTTGAGCGCGAAGGGCTGTCGGTCTCTGCCCCGTAACCAGCCGTCTCGCCCTGTCTTCCCCATCATTACCTAATTACAGACAAGTGCTTCGCTCCCAGACACCACTCTCTCACTCTCACACCCTGTCGCTATCCGCGCAGTATCTGCACCCACCTTTCCTATCTCGATCTCGTTCACTTGCATCAGTCACACTCCACCTTTGGGCAGTTGCACCTGAGTTTCACAGGCGACGGCCTTGCCTACGCTGGTCTCTGTCTGCCTCGTGCTGGAGTCGGTGGAGCGCTCGCCTGCTGGGCTTTCGAGAGGATCCATTTTCCTAAGATCATCTTTGAGGATACGGGTGGTGTCCAGGTCTCGTTGTTACCTCGTGCAATACTTGGCACATAGAATGGATTTAACACCCACTCTTCCTCCAGCTTTAAAATCTTCAGAAGTCTCCACCCATGGCCTCAGTTGAGTCCAACAGTGAAAATAGGACAGTAAAACTTCTGTCACATCAGGTCTCCTCTGAGGACAAGAAAATCACACCAGGCAGAATAAAGCCCATTGAGATACCAAAGCACGTGAAACAATGATATTGATCAGAATAGGAGGACGAGTAACCGCGGAAGTGACCACCGCTTAGTGCGTGCCCGCCGCGAACGTGGCCCCGTGCTCAGCGCTTACAGACAGCACCCTGTTTGGGGCTTATGGATGAGCAGCACTATCCTTACTGTTGTAGCTTAGAAAATACAATTGCTTCAGACGGCACAGCTTGCCCTTGGAGACGCCGACTTAAGTGTCTGACTTCAAAGCTGTCCTTGTGCACGAATGCTCCGAAGCATCTCCGACCCCATCTCGAAGTTCATTCGGCATCATGACCTGATTTCAACCGCTTCATAACGCATCTCTTTCTTACGCTTCCGGAAATAGCAATCTGTGATTTCCTGCACTAATCCCCAAAGTTATTACAAGTCACCTCAGCCCTCGCTATTACAATGACCGTCTCCGAGTCGCCGACGCTCTTAACCCCGCCCGATCCGACGGGTGCCATCTCCGCCATCTGGCCGCGTGGCACTCTCTTCCTTAAAATTCCAGTTCCTCGTTTTTCCAGATTGCCATAGTCTTCTCCCGATTTTCCAAGCTAGGTATCTTCACTTTCTTTCCTAGACTCTGACATTTGTACATCCCCTTTGCCTGCCCAGTACTAGTTGGAACTGTCCCGAGATTCTGTGCCCAGTTCTCTCTCTCTCTCACCGAGCGTCTCCATTTCTCCCTGCGTTCTCTCCTGCGGCAGCCGTATCCACTCGCCATCGCCCATCGTCAGGGTCACTGTTACCAAGGAGCCAGTCCGGTGGGCGGTAGGCGAGGCCCTCCCATGTGTGACTGGTAAACCCCGTCAAACCCCCAACAGGGTTCTCTGTTCTCTAACGGGGTGCCCCAGCCATGACGAGGGCTCATTAAACTCAGTGATATTCCTTATTCACAGCAGCGTAACCCCGTGTTTGCTACTTAGTAGAGTTTTAAATAAGGGCATCTTAAAGAAATCCACCTACGTCGTGTTTTATTGCTCTTCTCTCTAAGTAGCTACCTATAAAATGCAATAGCTCCATAGTTCAGCTGTTCTCATTCATGAGCGCTCAGCCTTGAAACAAAAAGCCTGAGGACGCCCAGGCTCCTTCACCTCTCCAGACCCCTCTCCCCTCTGATGGAGCACTGTCCCCTCTACCTTACCCCCGCCCCGTGTGTCGTCTGCCCTTCTGGGGCCACCGCTGTCCTCAAGGCCTTTACTCTTGTGCACCTTCTAGGTTTTTCCTGGTGCACGTTCTGCCCACCCAGCCTTCTACCCGCAGAACTGTGCCTTCAGGGAATATATTTCTAGGAACTGATATCAGGTGTTAGTGGACGTGACACACACTTTGCTGAGAAACCGTCTTGCTGTGAGAGATTCTGGAAGCCACAGGCTGCCGTGCACCTTCCCACGTGTGCCTCGGTCTCGTAAACACCTACCTTCCTGTCTCCTTATGTTTAGTCTTCATCTTGAGCTTACTGTGCCACACACCATCCCACGCGTGCGATTCGGAGAGGTATAAAGGATGCACCATGTTCAAAGGGTTCCAAGGTTAGACAGACACGGAGAAAAAGTGCGAGACCGCACTGAGGTCAGAGCTACGAGGAGTTGTGAACGGAAGGTCAAGGTCTCATGGCATCTAATGCACAGCTCACTGCTTACCAAGTCATCCTCCAAGACCACCAGCTCCTAAACGCAGCCGCACCGCCTTCGTGTCACTGGTACCTCGTCTGGGTCCCAGACGGACGGCGTGCGTGCACTGAGGTCACGAGGGGTGCGTGGGAGCGGGGGGCATGGAGGGCCCGCGGCAGGCCGGGGAGCAGACATCTGGGCAGGCCCTGCCTTTCGGGATCCCTTGTGGCCCTGAGCAGGGACTTCCTGGCACCCGGAGCTGCGAGTGTGAGGACGGTCACCTCATCCCAGGTCGTGACGGTGACTGCTGTGCGTGCATGGCTGTGCCACCCTCCTGGGAGGAAACCAGGCCGGGGAAAAGACGGCTCAGTACTGGGCTGCTCGGCCCCAGCCCCGACAGTGACGGCTCCTGTCCCCTGCACAGACGGTGATGGTGACGGTGACGGCTCCCGTCCCCTGCACCGACGGCGACGGTGATGTCTCCTGTCCCCTGCACTGACCAAGCGAGTGCTTGCAAAGGAGGCTCCAGGGGGCAGGACCACGAGGAGGCAGGGGCGGGAGGAGTCACTGGGGGTTGGGGTGAAGGACTCCGACACCTGCAGGCGTCTTGGTTCTCGGCGTTGTCATCCTCTGATTTGTTCTTCAGAAACCACCTGTTCTCAGGCGTGTCCTGTCCACCTGACATCCTCGAGATTCAGGCTAAGAAAGTCAGCCCCCAGCACAGAGAGCCGGCGCCCGTGGCTGACCTCGTCCTCGGGTCTGGCACAGGGACCTCCTCCCCTCCCGTCACGCCTGGGGCTGGGAACCAGAAAAGCCACACGTGCACAGAGGCAGTGGCTCTTACAGCGACCATGCTTTGTATTTGTTTCAGGAATGCGCCTACTAGTGGTCACATTGTATCTTCATGACATTTTTGATGAGTGAGCGAGAAAAACACAACCGATAGCACCAGCCAGCGCGTGAGGATCCAGAGGTCCGAAGGGGCCGCCCAGAGGGTCTCATGAGGGTGAAGGGGGCCAAATACAAATGTCAGAAGGAGACTTGACTTTGGGTAGTGAACACACAATGCAATATACATGATGCATTACTAAACTGCACACTTGAAACCTACACCACTTTATGAACCAACATCACCCTTAAAAATTTAATTTAAAAATTCTCCTAGTGATTTGACTCATTGCAAACTGTTCCAAAAACGATTACTTTTCCATGAGGAGGGCATCCTGCTGTGATCAGAACAGCTGTGGTGTTAAGCAGTGGTCCTACTGGCATGACGATAATGACGGTACTTGTCCCCATGGAGGACCTGTCCGTGGACTGACCCTTCACACGCCTTTATCTGGTCTTTGGAGCAGCTTCATGAGGCTGATCCTGGTTACATTGTGTGTGATGACGCTCGGCAAGGCGCTCGCTCTGCCCGGTGGCAGGGGCTGGAGCAGGAGCCCCAGGGTGAGCTCAGGCCCTCTGCTCCCCCACGACCCTGCCATGCCCCCCAGGGTGCTCAGCCTCCTACTTCCCAAGGTTAGGTGAGTCGCCGCGCTGACTGTGTCTGGAGGTGCGCGCACTCGTGTAGGGTCCCCAATCCATTCCCTGCGCTGGGACAGTGTCCACGTCTGTGTCCCTGCTCTGCTCCGGCTTCCCCCACACGGTCCCTCACAGGGTGCCCAGAGCTGGAACCTGACGCCACTCTGCTCAACATGCTGGCCAGCGACCCGAGGACGCAGACCAGGCGCGCTTCCTCCGGCTGGGAACGCACCCTAACCCCTCCCGGCCCCGGGAGGTCCCTTCCTGCACGCTGTGCCCGCGTCCCAGCCTGCTCTTCGCACTCCTCTTTGCTCCTGCTTGTCCTTTGGATCTCAGCCACGTTTGCCTTGCTCAGGGAAGCCTCTCTCCTGGCCAGGCCGGCACCCGGCCAGGGCGTTCCCAGCCCCAGGCAGCCCTCATTGGCCTCCTGCCAAACGTGAATCCGGGGTGTCACTGGCTCTATATCTGTGGGGCTCTTGGATGCCTGTCTGTCTTCTCCAGTTAACCGAAGGCTCTCGAGAGCAGAGGTGACGTTTGCTTGTTTGTTTATCTTACCATTGTATTCCCGAGAGGTAGCTTCATACACAGTAAATACTCGATAGCTGAATGAACCCATGCAGGCATCAGAGAATGAACAAATCAGCATCATCAGTTGTCACCGTCATTCCTTCAACCCGTGTTAGTATTAAAATATCTTTCTTAACTACTCCATCCGCGTGGGATACATGTACACTAAAGTATATCTGCAGTCTGCCTGACGTTGAAATTCAGCTGGGCACCCCATATTTTTATTTGACAAATCTGGCAACTGTCCCCTAGACAAACTCGCTTTTTGTGTGATGGGCCACCAGGTGTCATGTCTGTCCTCCCACTGGTTTCGTGTGTGGCTTTTCCTCAGCAGTGAGAAGGTAAATCTCTGGAAGGTGGTGCCTCCTTCGTAGGCACCTGCTCCGAGAGGACACCTTTGAAATCCGTGCCACCTGTGTCACAGGGCTGTTCACCTGTGTTTTCCTCGTTTGACTATAAGCTTCTTGAGGGCGGAGGCCGTGAGCAGGTGCTCAGAGAGCGTCTGCTGAGGGAACAGATGATGACTCTTCCTGATCCACTTCTAGGAATCTGCTCGGTGATCCGTAAATATTTGGGGAGTGAATACGATGTAAGAAACCCCACTTCGTGGACTAAGATCTTTTCCACTTGGCGTAGAGCGTTTGAGAGAATGACTATTAGTAGGGAGAGATAAACGAAGTCATTCCCAAGAGGAAGACAACCTGGATTGTCTTCTGGTGACCGTGGCATTCTGGGTCACGCATATCCCCAGGGTTCTGGGGGCAGGTGCCTGACCGAGGTCGAAGCAGAGGCTGATCCCCAGGGATATAGTACAAGGTGTCACATGTGGCAAGGGGCTTGGGGCTCAGTGAGCTGTGATTTCATGCTTCGTAAATGTGATTTAGATTTAGGGATCTGTCCTTATGTATGTGTGTGTATGTATATATATATGCAAATATATAAAATATATATGCAAAAATATGCATATCACCTTTGCTGAGTTGTAATTCATATACCACACACTTCATCCATTTAAAGCGCACAACTCAGTGTTTTTCGTGTATTCACAGAGCTGTGAAAAATCTAATTTTAGAGTATTTTCAGCACCCTGGGACAAAATCCTGTGTCCACTAGTGGCCAGATCTCATGCCCCGAGTCCCACGTCCTGTCTCTACAGATTTGCTAAGTCTGGACGCCTCCCGGAGACGGACTCATGCTGTCTGTGGTCCTCGGCGACGGGATTCCTTCATCTGTCATGAGGTTTTCAGGGTTCACTTACACCGCAGCATACGTCAGATCTTTCATCAGGTATCTTTATGTCGCTTTTGTGAATCACTATATTCTTATCACTTATTCCTAGATTTATATAATTATATTTCCAGCCATTTATATTTCACCCTACATGGTTATTTCTCATGGCGCCATCTATGTAGTCTCTATATCTTTCCCTAAAGTTAAGGACCTCTCTCTGGAGATAATCTCTGTCATTAGGACTTCCTTCCTTCCTTCCTTCCTTCCTTCCTTCCTTCCTTCCTTCCTTCCTTCCTT
>PVKZ01004172.1:0-94391 GCA_004027375.1 Macroglossus sobrinus | reverse complement strand
GCATGACTGATGGGGTCGCAGACCTGCTGTCAGGCAGACTTTTTTGGCAGACCTTCAGCTAATCTTCAGCAAGCTGGAAGCTAATCTTAAAAGAACAGAAACTCTATGTGTTAGTTAACCTTCAGAAAACAGGCAGCTAATCTGTAAAGAACAGAAACTCTGTGTGCTATGGTCATCTTGTTTTTCTCTGTGGCTCCTTACAGTAGAGGTCTGCCTGCAACTGATTTCTGTACAGTGCCCAGCGTGTGCTAGCCAAGGTTTGCTGCCTGTGTGAATTGGGAGGATGAGGGAGGCGAGTGGTGGCTGTTCACTGTCAATGGGCCAACTGGGGGCAATTTGTGGGTAGGGTGGGGCAGGGTCTCAGGGAGACAATGGCAAATGGATCAATACAGCCTCAGTCTTGCTGCAACTTTGGTAACCATCTGTGCATTCTGCGGAAGTCCAAGATCACAGCAAGACCAGCTGCTGTCTGGGAATGGCCCACAGATCCCTGAGATCATGTTGGCAGCAGTGATCTGCCTGACCCTATCTTGGAAATGCTCGCTCACAGTGCTGGCTGCCAGCTGAGAATGCTTGGCCCTTAATAGATGAAGGGCATGGCAGCCATCCAGCAACAAAAGCCCGAGGCAATCTCTAAATTGGGCAGGGCAGGCTGATGCCTTAGGGCCAGCAACTTCCTAATGGCCTGTGGGAGGAGTCTGCACAGTCTTGCAGATGTGGTCTATAGACTGCCTGGTAGAGGAGCCAAACTAAGTCGCAATGGTGGCTGCCCTTCCAGCCCTCGTTCTGTCACCAGGTAATGTAGACTTTCTTGGTATGAATCCCACGCAAGCCTCTGATCCACTGCCAGTGTCCCGGGTGAGTGTCCGCAGGTCAGAAAGCCTGTGCATGGGTTCTTCAAAGGGGCATTTGGGGTTTCAGTCTTCTTCTGTCTCACCCAGACGCCAGAATCCCCGCTGGTTTAAACAGTTTTTGAAAAGTCCTGTTCCTTGGGCTGGGACCCTGGGCTAGGGAGCCCACAAATGAGGCCAGGGACCCCCCCCACTTTTTCAGGGGAGCCTCTGCAGCCTTGCTGTTCCTCCCGTTGTTCCCCCATTGCCTATGGGTTCAGGTCCAGCTGGATCATGATTTTTCCCATCCTACCAGCTTCGATGTGGCTCCATTATATTATCAGACGTAGGTGTTTTGATCAGCTGGACTTCAGGTGATTCTCTACATTGATTCTTTTATAATTTGGTTGTAATTTCTGGGAGGAGGTGATTCCTGCTTTTACCTCTTCCGCCATCTTCTTCCCTCCTTGAAACCAATATTTTAAATTGCCACATAGTATTTCATCACTGGATGGGCTATAATTGATATAATCATTCTTTTATTTTTTAATATTTAAGTTGTTTTCAAATTTTTCTGTTACAAAAAATGTTGAGACACTTTTTACATAAGTCTTGGCCTGAGTTTGTTTAGACTGTTTCTAAAAGGAAGAATACTGACTCCTAAATAGAAATTTTCAGTCTTGAAATTCATTATCAAGGTTTTTCATGGGGTGGTTTTACTAAGATACACTGATACTAGCAGTGCATGAGATGAGTATTTTACTACACCATGGTCAATATTGACTGCTATAATTAAAAAATAAACAAAGCACAATCACACAGTTTGGTAGGTATTTCAAAATTTGTGCTAATCTGAGATTTTTTTTAATGGGTTGTGAAATTAATTTTTGTTTTTCTGAGAGTTTTAGTTCAATCCCTTTGTTGATTTTTCTTTTGTCTCAGTGTCTCTTACAAAATCTTATGTATTAACACTGTGACAGTCACATTCTACTTTAATTTGCACTCTTTCAAAATGTTCTAGTAGTTCTTATTCTCTGATTAATGGTGAAGAAGTCACCTGCATGCTGCTTTCGAGTCTGCTTTCTTTCCTAAGGTCTTTCTTTTTAGGAAAGGGTGTGGAACTATTCCCCCAGGACCATCTGACAGCCTCAGGGGGATCCTTGATCTGTAAGATGACAGGCCAAGCAGGTCAGAGGGAGGAACTTGTTTAAATACCCTCACTCATTTGCCAATCACCCAAATTTGGTTTCTCCTTTGTTACCTTTTGTTACCTGCTGTTGTTATCTTTGAGAACTTGTACTTGGCATGCAAAAAGTATTAGGACATGAAGTTTATGACCTGTGAGGGAGAAAATATTACCTGTCATTTGTGAATACATGTATATTCTTTTATACACACACACACACACACACACACACACACACACACACACACACACATATATACATATGCACACACACACATACAATTGCATATATACAATGTACACATATACAAATATATAAAATATGAATAAAAATCTATCAGATAACAAATATATATTTAGCAATCTCAATATATTAAGTTTTAATTAAAAGTATATTATATATTATATAATGTTATATATTACATTAATTATAAATGATATATAATAAAACTATAAAAATATTAATAATTTAAGCAATTTGTTAATAAAATAATAATTGTATTATAAATCTATAAATATAAATACACACATAGTATATATAATCAAAAATATATATTTAATAACCTCCATATTTATGCATGTATTGTGTCACTTGCAGAAACGCAACACAACAGGTGACAGGTCATGACATATGTTACATTCCAAAGGAATAGTGCAGACAAGTGCCACAGTTATTGAGGAGAGAGTGCATTGAGGACTGTGGAGGCTGGACAGACTTACCCAAGGCCGTGGGATTTACACTCAACACTGAGAACTGAGAAGGTCCCAGTAGTGAAAAGGGTTTGGAGAATTTACTTAAGAAATTCAGCCAAATTTTTTCTGAATACTTTATGTTTTTCCTCAGGAAAAAATCTCTTCCCAAAGGGTCATGTAGGGTAATGAACACCACATGTTCTAGAGAGAAGAATAAACTGGTTTAGAATAGAGAGTTAATTTTGGTGAATAGTGGCAAAATTTTGGAAATAGTGGGTTGTATTTTGAAGTATTAAATAAGATTTGACTGGTTAAATAAGTTTTGACATTTGGCAGTTGGGAGCCATTGGAGGTTTTTCTGTAGGAGACTGACCTGCACTAATTATTTTTGTGGAAGAGGATTACATTAGGAGCAGTGGCTAGATGGCCTGACTGAGGCAAAACTTGTGGTGAGGAAGCCAAATGAGGGACTGATGAAATATGATGAAAATGTAGAGAGTGGGCGTGTGAAGCATTCCTAGAAAAGGTTTGGGTAGCTGATTGTACTTTGAGATTTGGGTCGAGAAAGAGTCAGAGATTACACCATTTTAAATAACCATATAATCAGTAGAAATAGGACAGTTGATAAGGAAAATTGATTTTAAGGAAAATAAATGATCTATTTTGTGTGGGCAAAGGAAAGAATCAGATGAAAAGCATATCACCTTATTTTAACTTGCTACTATTCTTATAAAATCTGTTAAGAACAGGGATGTAAGATGACAAGATACATCATTACTATTGTGTTTTAGGTATCTATGTTCCTCCTTTCCTTATTAATTCTGAAATAAATGAGGCTGTGTTCAGATTTTCAGAGAAGCATGAATTCTCTCAGGGCATTATTTAGAATCTGCAGCAGTATTTTTCCACTTGGAGCAAAACATTTCCTTCTTACTGTATCTTTTCTTTTTCCTTCTCCTTTTTAAAAAAATTGTTACTGATTAACATAATATTGGCTAACATAATACCTAAAATATTCCATTTAGAATTCTCCTAATATCTTATTAAAAGCAGATTGTACTTTAAATGAGCACATACTATGCTGGTTTTGAAGTCTTAAGGTTAATCATATTAGAAAGTTAATATCTTTAGTCAAAATAAAGGTTTGGGCCATTTCTAACACAGGTTTTCCTCTTGTTTGTGTTGGTGATAAGATTGAGAAATTCTGAGAGTTCTAGATTAATATAACAGCTATTTATAATTTGAGAGGAGAAACGCTATAGAATTTGCATCAAACTAAATATGTCGTTTCTAAAGGGTGCTAATGCTTTCTGGAGGTTCTGTGTTACGTTAGAGAGACTCTGTCCCAGACCACTGAACATTTACTGCGGATTAGGGAGTTTCTTCAATTAATTCTGCTTGTGGATGAATGAAGCTGGTTTAAATATGATACCTATGTACCTAATCTTGTAGCTGATTATGAAGCCATATATAAAGATAGAATATTTTTGTTTAATTACTAGAATAAAATATCCAGTAATAGAAATAAAAAAGAGATTCACTTTAATTGCCTACCTTTCCTACAATGGCCCTCTTAATATGACTAAAATATTATAAAGTAAAAAGAGTATTTTAATTTCAAATTTCAGGTTAACACTATATAAAGTTGGAAATTCCCACTACTAGAAATTCCTACTTTCATATACTGGAAACATACAGCACTGGCAAAAAAAAGAAAAAAAAAATCAACTTTGGAGCAATATTTTAGTTTAAATATTTTCGAACATTTTAGCAGGATTAAATAGCATATTGTAATTTTTTACAGTTATGGCTTTTTGAGATATAACTTATGTATGGTGAAAGTCATCCTTAAATGGGTTGATGAGTTTTGATAAATGTATGTATTACTTCACCATCACCACAATCAACATATAGTACATTTTTATCACCCTCAAAATTTCCCTTGTGTCTATTGGCAGTCAGTTCATTCCTCTCATAACCAGCCCTGGGCAACCACTGATCTGCTTTCTGCTTTTAGTTTTGCTTTTTCCAGATGGCATATAAATGGAATCATACACTGTGTAGCTTTTTGTGCTTGTTTTTTTTTACCTAGCATACTGTTTTGATATTCATCCATTTGTTGACTGTATAGTACTTTGTTCTGTTTTTATAGCCGAATAGAGTTCAATTATATGAATGTACCACAATTTATCTATTCATTGATTGACAGAAATTTTATTTTTTCCCCTAGTTCTTGGCTATTATGAATAAAGCTACTATAGGATTTATATTCAAGTATATCTGTGTGCATAGGTTTTCATTTCTTTTGAGTAAATACCAGGAGTGTGATTGCTAGGTCTTATGGTAACGGAGTCTTAAGTTTAACTATATGTTAAACTTTATAAGAAAATGACCATCTGTTTTCCAAAGTGGTCATACTATTTTGTACTCCTACCAACAATTTATGAGAGTTCCAGTTGCTCTTCGTCCTTATCAGCATTCAATATTTTCAGCATAATGTCAATTTAATTAATATTCTATGCTTTTTAAAAATATATTGTAAATAGTCTTATAGGTCCAGAGTTATTGTGGCCATTCCAAATCTTCTCTTGCTCAATTTCATTACAGTTTTGGAGGAGAAATTATGGTTATGCAAATGATACTTTGCTTCTGCTGAGAGCTAAGACACTGTTCTTACCAGAAATTTCTTTCTTCCTTCCATTAAACCAATATGTATTGCTTGCCCATTATGTGACAAATACAAATTATGCATGATTCCTACCTTCTGGGAATCCATGTTCCTCTGTGGGGACATAGACCACCAGTAAAAAGAAGATTGTAACAATGTGGTAAATACTAAATCTCAAAGGAGAATGGCTAATCAGTGTCACATAGAAACCTTCAGCTTTCTATGACATTTTCTGTATCTAAAAGCAGAACTGACTCAGAAATGGCAGGGGAATTGTTCAGGTTCATGTAGTTGAGAGGTTTTTTTGTCCAATGACACCAAATATGTGGTGTCTTTTCCACAGCAATTCTCCAGTTCTCTGACAACACCTGGGAGTTGAACAATTCAGTTCAATTCTGACACCAGCTCCTGGAGATTAAAGGCTCAGTCCCATAACACTACCTCTACTTCAAACTCCAGCCACAAATGGGATGTTCAGGCTACCCACACTTCTGTGCTGCTAACTAAAAATTTGAGGACTCTCATGATTCTCCCCCTTAAGAACAACTGAAAGATAACAAAGGACATATATTATAAATAACAAAGGACACCCCTAACCACTCAGGAAATTCCAAGGGCTCAAATACATTTTTTATTATATACCACAGTGGTCCAGCTAATTTGATTCAAAGTTTATGGGCATTTGATCAGAAGCCCATTTCCATAGGATGGTATGTCCTATAAACAAGTGGGTTTCTAGTTTAACCACCAGCTCTCTAAACATATGTATAGCTCTTGTGACATTTATAAAGGCCTTACACATGTACTGTCTCATGTGACCATGTCACAGACAGACCTCTCTAGGCTTCTTTGTGCCCATTGAACTTTGTTATAGTTCACTATAGTTATATATGTTACTATAGTTATAGAATATACTACCATTCATTTTATTTTTATTTTTATTTTTTTTACTACAGTATATGTCATTTTGAGCTCCTTTTGGGCTGGGACTGAATCCCATTTATATTTTTATCCTCTACACTTAGTGAAGTCTCCATCTTAAAAAATATGTTAATGAAAGAACAAATACACCAATTTTCCAATCTCTGAAGCAGAACTAATGATTTATATTGCCAGAGATTAAAATAATTTGAAAGACTTTACTGCAAAGAGACCAAGTCTTCATGACCATAGCAAAGCAGAAGTTTATAAGCTGCTTGTTCAGATAATTTAGCCGAAATATCTGCATTTGCATCATTTCAATTTTCCACTTTGTTTTAGGAAAACTAATTGAAAAGAAATACAATGCTCATTAGGGACAATATTAAAAAAATTAGTGAGAGTCGTGGGGTATTTTCTACTTTGCAAAAACAGTTTGCAATTTTAGAGCAAATCACTTGGATTTATAGGTGCTCTGGAAACTCCTTCAACATAACCATTTTACATCAGAGTTACTGGCCAATGAATGTTATTCTATGAAAATATACCACTTCAATTTCATTTGCTTCTAGTAATTTATAGAGTTCCCTAATATACTAGGGATGCTTATTATAGGGCCAAACTTCTTCCCTATGTAGTTTTGAGTAAAATGCAGCACAAACATTTACTATAGCATTTCACCACTACCCCCTCCCCCTTTATTTTCAGGCTTTTAAAATTTGCCAGAAGTTTGTCAGGTATTGTTTTCAGATTTTCTAAATGTAAGAGCCTTCATTTAGATGACTTATTTGCTGACTTGTGCTTTCCTGTTTGTGTTTCCTAATTATTAAAAACTTGGATGGAGTTTTAGGAATTTACTTCTTAAGAGTACTGACAATTAATTACCCTTGGTGGTTTCCCCTGCTCTCTTCCTTAAATTTAGATTAAATTTTCCTTAAGTTTTGGTTTATTTTATATTCAGCCATCCCACAGAGAAAACATTTTTTTGTTTACCAGGTTAAGTGTTTTCATTTTTTTTTCATTGATATAATGTTTTGTTTACACTACTTAAATTGAGGTTGAAATTCAGGAACGAAACTAAATTATTCTAGTTTAACAGGAAGGATGATGGTTTTGCAACTACACAAATGAGCCCACAGTTGAGAGACCATGGGAAAGATTTGAAACATTAAGAATTAGACAACTGTAATGTTTTATCACTTATGATATTTCACTTGGTGTTTATATGATATACCCAAAGGGACGCTCATATGCTTTGCCATATGGAAAGTTTATAAATGTTAGAGTACAGAGCAAGAGCAAAATGGGAATAAGAAATAATTCTAAGGTGCTTTAGGTACTGGAGAGCAACAGCCTCTTTTGTTGAGAGAAACAGCTGTTGCTTTAGGGGAAGGTAAACAAATTATTTTCCTCCTTATTCCTTTGGGGTTTGGTAAAAATATGAGAGAATAAACATCCCCACCAAACATTTTATTTTTTGTCATTTTCTAAAGGTGACACTATTTCATGATAAAGAGTTAACTGACAGAATCAATTATGTCAAAGTGTGTAAATGGAGGACTTTCATTTACTTCTTTGTTAAAATAAAGGAAGGCGAAACTCGGATATTCAAAAACAATTTTAGAAACCACATTTATATTTTCCCTCTGTACAATGAAGCTGACATCAATTGAAAACTATTTTAAAAGAAAAGAAATTGAATATGGAAATAAATTTCTGGAACACACTAAAAGGAATTTATATAAAAATTAAGAAAACTGAGTGTCCAGTACAAATCCACCCAAAAAGGACCAAAATATTAGGTTAAATGTGGGAAAAATATTTTATTTACAATTTAGAGGTCCTGAGGTCAGATTAATAAATAGGAACACTGATACAGCTTTCATGAAAAGGACAAATGTAATATGTTTCACAGGAAAATACTTGTCTCTATTAAAATAGGTGACTTTCCAAGGCTTCTGGGAATTAAAAAAAATATGAATCATATAAAGTTTTGATGATTACTGAAATAAAGTGAAAAATTCTACCTAGCCTTTAGAAAGATTGACTTTTTTTCAATCAGCAGTGATTCTGGTTTCTTTTAATAATTTTGCTTTTAACTAATTCCAACAGTTTTTATATATTTATAATTTCTTTCAGAGTCTTACCCTGGGAAAATTTTTTACCTCTGTTCACCAATATTGATTAAACACATAATATTGATTGTTGATTATTATAAATTCCCATTTCCAAACAATGCTTGGAAGTAGGCGTTTAGAGATGAGAAAAAATGGTCTTTATAAAGAAACATGGAATCTGTTGTGAAATGGGAAGTGAGAGAAGTTGCAGTCCACTGTGATACATGCTGTGAGGAATCTAAGTAGAAATCCTATTTCTTCCTAGAGATAGAAAATCTTTATTTAGAACAAACAAAAACTCAAACCTACATCCTAACCCAGAAAGACAAAGTTATTTATGACATGAACAAAATTAAGCTCAGTGAGAAACTGCTATAGATGACTATTTTTTAAGATTTTTTTTTCAGAGCAGTTTTAGGTTCACAATAAAATCTAAAGGAAAGAACATGATTTCTCATATATTTTCTGCCCCCACTCATAAATAGCCTCCTCCATTATCAACATCACTCATAAGCATGATATATTTTTTTCCCCAAAGATGAATATAAATTGACACATCATAATCACCCAAAGTGTGTAGTTTACCTTTGTGTTTACTCTTGGCGTTGTGTTCATTCTACGAATTTGGACAAATGTATAATACCATACATCTAAGATTATAATATCATACAGAGTAGTTTCATTGCCATCAAAATTCTCTGTGCTCTCTTGTCATCTCTCTCCCCTCCCACTCTGACAACCACTGATCTTTTTATTGTCTCCATAGTTTTGCCTTTTCTAGAATGTTACATAGTTGGACTCATATAGTAAGTAACCTTCCAGGTTGGCTTCTTTCACTTAGTAATAGCCATTTAAGTTTCCACCAAGTCTCTTCATAGATTGATAGTTCATTTCTTTTTAGCACTGAATAGTATTTCATTGTCTGCATCTACTACAGTATATCCAGTTACCTACTGAAGGGTATCTGGTAGCTTCCAAGTTTTGGCAATTAATAAAGCTGCTAAAAACATCCAGAAACAGGTTTTTTTTTTTTTTTTTCGGACTTAAGTTTTTAAAACCTTTGGGTAAATACCAAGGAGTACAATAGCTGGACCACATGGTAAAAGTATGTTTCATAAAAAACTTAGTTTCATAAGAAACTGCCAACTGTCTTCCAAAGTGACTGCATTATTTTGCATTTCCACTAGCTGTATATGAGAGTTCCTGCTGTTCACATCCTCACCAGCATTTGGTATTGTCAGTGTTTTGAAATTTATCCATTCTAGTAAGTGTGTAATCATATCTTATTTTAATTTGCATTTCCTGATGCCACTGATATAAAGCATCTTTTATATGCTTATTTGCCATTGCATATCTTCTTTAATGAGGTGTTCATTAAGATCTTTGGCCTACTTTTTAATTGAGTTGTTTTCTTATTGTTGAGTATTAAGCATTCTTTATGTATTTTGGAGAATAGTACATTATCAGATACTTATTTCCTTTGGCATATTTTCTCATTGAAAAATGAAATATGGTTAAAGACTTTTCCCACATATATTTTTCTGATCTAACATTTTGTTGTCTGTTTCTTGAGACTTTAAGAGTTGAATATACAGTTAGGAATCTTGGTAGAGTAACTTATAGTCCTACAAGGGACATGGAAAGAATTTTCTATGGACCTATTTGAAGGCAAACATACCCTTTGTTCAAAATCTTTTCTGTTTTAAGAGAGATCTATGAAGGGCTCAGATTTCTCTTTATATAAGCTACTTTAAAGCCATAAATACAAATTAATATCAATTGCTTTTGCTTGGTTAGTCAATGAAAAATACTTTTTGTGTGAAAACACATTTCCTTTTGACTATGGGAGAATCTGGTACAGGCTCCTGTTATCGCTATGTGAATAAAAGACAGACACACAGACACACACACACACACACACACACACACACACACGCATATGCACATGCACATGCACATTTCTGTTCTTTACTGTAATTAGAAGACCAATTGTTATTATTTTTTTTTGTCCTCTATTTCTGATGTTTTTTTTTTGTTTAGAAGAGGCTTTGGATGACAGTGTAATGTAATCTAGAGTAGATTTTCAATTTTGTAACTCTCCTTGGCTTTATACAAATTCTAGTCAACTGGAAACTTTACAAGAAAAAAGAAAAAATGATTAAGTGTTGTTAGACATTCAACCATAAGTTGTTTTTATGGTACTATGTATTTTAAAATTGTCATTTAAAATGAGTTTAATTCTTAGCATATTATTTCAGCATATCTGTATCTGTATTAATAGAGAACACATATTGTCTGCTTTTGATACTTTGTACAAGTTAATACAACATTATTTTTTCTCAGTGCATGCTAGAAGAATGATCAGAAGGTAATTGGTGTATGAGAGTCTTCAGGAACCTATGGCATTTTTCTTTACTAATATGGAGAGAATACCCCTCAGAAGGGGCATAGGAAACATGAAAGTTTATTACAAAGTTGCCAGCACTTGACCTTAGAGCAGGTCCAATTGACAAAGGAGCTGCAGGATATGAAACATTCTTATTACAATGTCATGGCAACCTTACTGAAATTATTAACTATCCAAGTGGGATGATGGATGTTGTAGGGTGGTGATGTCCTTGGCAGAACATATTGCTTAATTATCTTCTTTTAGTACCAGCACATTACTATGTTCCTATGATCAAGTACTATTCCAAATGAATATGAAATGAATTCATAAGGCGAGAATATTTAAATATCTTATCCAATAAAAGAGCAGATTAAATGTCAAATCTTCATTAGGGTTTCTTTAATCAAAGTTCTTTTTGTGGTTTTATGACAAATCATTCCATTTTGGCACTTGAACCAAAGACCCCTAGGTCTAAAAGGAACTGTTCTGTTACTTGAGCTATAGGATAATTTAATGATTTTTAAAAGTAGAATTTATGGTCTGGTGGGAAGGACTCTTGAATAGAATCTGGAAAGCCTTTAATATTAGAACTGGAGTTAATGTTTCTGATATTTTATTGAGCTATGAATCCCTGTGACTTAGTTTCTCCATATGTTAAAAACAATACAATAAGGTAGTCTGAATACTTTATAATGTTCTAGATAGTAACATATGTCAGGTCCCATCAAGATTCTTAACAGAGTCTGTGGTGGAATTAAATAATTCAGAAAAAATACAGTGCCTTCAAGAAAGTTACTTAATATAATTGCCTGTGTCAATTAGTTAATATTTGAGAAATGTCTAAGATGGAATGAATGATATGGTATAGTTTCATTCAGGTCTGAAGCAAAATAAATACTTTAGTAGTAGTCTGTTTTTCCAGATGAGAAGTATATTACATAGTAAGGAACAGGGAGCTTCAAGAATACACATTTTAGGAAGGTTCCATGTAATTTTAAAGAGTCAGAACCAAATATAGCACAGTTACCAAAGAGTGAATTGATTCAATAAAAGAATGAAGCTAAATTCTTATTGATGATAATAAAATCGGAAATAATTTATTATTTATTTTTGCCTTTGTGGAACTGGTTGTAGACATGCAGGAATTAAGCTGGGAAATTAAATAAATTGGCTGTCAGAAACCAAATCTATGTGTCAGTTAGTTTCATGCCTTGGAAAATTATATGCTTTCAAAGCTAAAGTCAAATATTTAACTTATCAGAAAAATTTTTATGTAATTGTAGCATTAAAACCATTATATTGGGTTCAAATATGGGAGAGGTAGTCTCAAAGAAAACTCATAGAAAACTTTGTCTATTAATTTGTATTTTTAAAAAATGATTAAAGGAGACTAACTTTATTTTTAACACTTTGTGAGGTAGGTAGTCTATATTCAGAAAACTAAAAAATGGGGCAGAAGGTAAGAAGAGTTTTTAAGATAAAGAATTAAGAACAGGACGAGAAAAATAGAAAATATCTGATTGGCTGGGACACATAGTCAACCTTTTCTGGAGTGAGAAGGCCCCACTGGCTTGGTGTCTAGGGACTGTATTTCTGGCCTAGTCGAGCATTGACAGGGACATGAACGTTACCTATGTTTTGGTTCACTGATGTGGCATCTCGGCAGGAACAGCTGCATCTTAGGCTTAGAAATTTATTTCAATAATATTAATTAGAACTCTTTGTAGATGGCCTACTTATTGTATGGTTATCAGTGTTGCAATTGATTATGACTTAAGACAAGGCAATATTAAGATACTTACTTAAGACAAAGTAATCAAATTCTGCATTATCAAGGCCAATGATTTATGTTCAATTGAGTATGTTAATTAAATTTTAGTGCTTCTGAAACTAGTAATTCATATATGATAAATATTTATTAATTAAGAGTTTTTGATTAATGAAGACATCTGAATTCTGGAAACTTGGTACACAGGTTTTGGTACCTTTGAAAATCAAATGAAATTGAATAGATTGTTAATCTAGAGGTTATAAAATACAAAATTTTCATGAAGCGAATATTTTATAAGAATTTAGAATAGAAAGCAATGATCAACTAGAATGTATTTATTTGCATTAATCATTAAACCATTTTTTAACATCAAATATGGCAAATATGGCATCTGAGAAAGCTTCACATGCTTCTCTTTTAAACTAGTAGAAATATGGGCGAGCAGAGAATACATTTTTAGAGGTTTTGACCCATTTAAACAACTGAATTTAGGATGTTTTGATGATTCAATATTAGTCTTAATGAGGTTGCCAGTAATATGACAAAGGGTTAAGTCATTGTTCGTGTTCCATTCAATGTATACATTTTTAGCAATGGTTTGATGATTGAAGGTACTCTATACATATGTGTTGAGTCAATGATGCATACTTCATATAAAACATACAAGGTATGCTTTTAGATGATGTGAACCAAAAGAACAGATAATAGAATTCAGAATAATACTTTTAGGTTACAGTTAGATGATGAGATGAACTAAGTTGTGATTACATTTAAAAAAAATAATAATGTAAATATTAGGTAGTGGTTTGACAGAAGTTTTTGTGGATAAGACCTAGGATGGAGGCTGTATGTGACTCAGCTGCTAAAATTATTAACTTATAGTGACCTCGACTTGTATTTTAATCATTGGAAACTAGTCTAGTAACTAGGACATAAAGGGCACTTGTCAAAGGTCTTCTGAATGGGGCAGACTCAAAGGATGATCATAACAATGCCTTAGATCTTAGTTGCTCTTTGATGTGACCCCTTCACCCCATTAAGAAACGAAGTGTATCTCTCCACCCCTTCAATAAATAAATATGGCCAATAAAATAAATATGGTTGGAACTCAGTAAGGTGGGTAAAGAAACCACATTGAATGTAAATCTACTTCAGCTGTCAGATGACTACAGTCCTGGCCACTATTTGACGTGCAGCCACTTGGGAGACCTTAAGTGCAGACCCAAGAAGTGCAGATAAGGCAGGTTAAACTACAGAACCATCAAATGAAAAATAAACTGTTGCTTTGACTCACTAATATATATATATATTTAATATATATATATATTTAATGTAGAAGTGTATAACTATAACAGTAAATTACAAAAAAAGTGTCATTAAATTCTAAATGGGCATTGATGATGGCATTCATCTTTAATTTCTTTTTCAAGGGAAAGAGAAGAAAATTGGGAAAGAAAGTATGTTAATTTTATTAAACGGAAGGGCCCTCAGTGGGAGACTGTGTAGACTTAATTGACTTTACCCTATTAGGGCAGAACTGAGAGAATGAAGGAAATATGCTGAGGCATCTGCCCTTAAGAAGAAGGTGGAACCTCATATTGACTAGAGTTATCACTAGTCTGCTTTGCCAGGCTGTGAATTACCTGTCAGGAGATTTTCATCTAGCAGACTACTGTTAAGATGCATAAGAAGCAAGTACTGTATAGGGTGGGGAGTTGCCAGGCAGTGGAATGGGAAAATTGAGCCAAGGCATAAAGATAATGTTAGTTAGTTCTAGAAAGAGTGTGCTCATATTTAAATTTTGAAGAACTTTGATGATCTCACTTCACATAATGTTGGAGTTTTGTCATTTAGACATGATCTATTACAACTGTAGGTCAACTATAAAAAAATACAGATGTCTTATGGAAACCATATTTTCTACCTATTCATTTTTATAAGGTCCAAACATTATATTTATTTATGAAGTGGAGAATTAAGGCAATTATTTTAAAAACTCAGCTTTAAGTGCACTGTCCATTTTCCTACAGAAATTGTAATATAGTTCAGTTGTTTTCAAACTGTATTGCACATGGAATTATCCAGGGAGCTTTAAAAAGAAATCTGAATGCCCAGGTAGTACCCATACTAATTAAAACAGGAACTCTTAAAATATGTAGTAAGAAATAAGGCTCAAGAAAAAGTATCATTAAAATAATCTACAAAGCTTGTAAAGAAGCCCTCGAAGGAGACAATTTTGATCACATTAGAAAGATGCATTCATGAAAACAAAGACCATGGCTATTTTAATGTTTTGGAAATTTCTCTGTTCTAAAAGGTTATGTCATTAAAGAGTCTAGGTTCCTTTGTAACAAGAAATTAGTGAAGACCAAGATTGCAATAAAGAGCATTAGACTAACTGCTTAGGTTTTTATACATTTTGCATCTGTATTCTATTTTTCATATCAGCAAATGAAGGTTATTGGTGTTACTAGCTGGAATACTATGAAGATCAATATTTTAATGCTTTTGAGATTTTTTGAACCACTCAATGAAGGTATTGTTACAGGAATTTGTAGGAACACATGCTCCTTTAAGCAAGGTGGGGAATTAAGCCTATTGATTTTTTTTTTTAAAGTTGATGTTCATGCTATTTTAAAATATAATGGTTTCTAATGATTTTAGCATGAGCTATGTTATTCAATGCTTTGTTTTTTTCCCCAACACTACATAGCTTTCAAGGATTGCTTTTTTTTTGCACCTGAAAACTTAGTTACATAAGTTGTTAACCAAATACTTCTGTAAGTAAATATTGTATTTTTGTGAAAATAATGATTCCCACACATACATACATGCATAAACTGTGGCTTCTTTAGCTGATAACAACCCCTTTAACTTGTGTATTACTTTAAGAACTGCACATACTTTCTTAGTTATATATTAACATGCTAGAAGAGTTATTTATTTGAGACAAGTTTTATAGCTAAGGTAAAAAAAAAGGGAGTGTTTTAAGTGTAATTTTGCCTTGGCTTTGACTTTCTATTCAATATTTTGAAGATTAAAATATAATTTATGTTGCAAATTAAGAAAACCTAAACCAAATTTTCATGACAAGGTAATTTAAAAATGACTTATTTCAGTAATAAAACAAGTTTAATCTAGACTCTCTCTTTTATAATTTAGTCTTATTCAAGGACTCATCTTTTCTACTTTACAACACTGACTAGAAGAGCTACTGACGAAGGAATTAGGAAATCTGTTTTGAAATTCACCAGCAATTTACTTTTCAGGTTTGTTAAGAGCCAGCTTCTATTCCCTTCTAATAATTATATTACACTTTAAAGGTCAGAACTATATAGATTCTTTTGTGAAAAGAGGACATATCCTCAAACTGGCTTTTGACTTTAATGTTTAAGTATTTCTTAATTCCATTGAATGCCACTGTTAGCTTATGTAATGTTTGGTGGAGACATGGATAGACTTAAACGGCTTTAATATCAATAGGATATAGAAACTAATAATAGATAGTGGCCCAAATAGCTTTAGAAAAAGGAATCATTGTTACAAAAATGAAAGATAAGAAGTTTGCAATACTTCTTGACTGGGTTCAGTGTATTCTCAAGGTTTTCCCAATGTTTGATTTGAAAACTATAGATCTTTAGTGGGTTTCCATGTTAATACACAAAGAATACTTAGTGTTATGTCATGATTCTTGATTTTCTAGTGTTTTTAATAGATGTAGGAATAATATTAAACATAATTCTTAAAAATATTATAAAAATCATGTGATTAATATTGTGAACTTTAACATTTTTAGAAATAGACTCACCATGTTTCACTTAGTGCCAAATACTTAATACACATTTTATTCTTTAATTTTTTTGACATGTTATTACATTTAACTGCTAGCATGTAGTGTCCCTAGCTCCTAGAATAGTGCTTGTCCATCTACCATGTAGATAGATAGCATTTATGTGTGGAATGAATGAGAAAAATAATTCACTGGCTTTTTAATCCTGTTAGAATGTCTACAATATATCTGAATTAAAGCAAGGAACCCTTCAGAAGCCATAGGGCCAAAATTTGGTATGACAAGTAGAAAACTAATGAATTTTTTTTTAATAAGCCCCTAGTTATTACAAACACTATACATTACAAAAGTGAAAATAAATAACAATAAAAAAATGGCAAACCAACTTCCAGGAATATTGAAAGCCTCTTATCATGATCTTATGAAATAGTTCAAACTCTGTATTTTGTTGACATCTTCCTGAGTGATATTAGAAGCACAGATACAGAGCATTTCTGGCCAAACAACCATGACATATACTGTAGATTTGGAATGAATGCTATTAAGATAACATGTCTTTCTCTCTCAAGGGGCAGCTGACCATGTGTATCATCTCTTCTACTTTATCATCGAGAATGACTGGGTGTGATGGGGCCAACAATCTTGACGGGCATTGATCTGTTTCAAAAATGAATTAACTCAGAGTTTCAAGGACTGAGGAAAAACTTTAGGCTTTTCCTTTTTAAAAGATGATATCTCATTTTCTTAGTTCAGAGATGAGGGGAAAAATGAAAATTGGGAGAAGCAAGATAGAAACTCAATATGAATTAAGTCTGGAGGAGAATTTTTGTTTTTCCTATATTCTATTTATTAGATGATAATCCTACAGTGAAAGGTAGTTTTCCAAATAGTGAGAGTTGAGACAAGAATATGAATTGTTAATTTGAGAAATGGCTAGAAAATTATCCGTTATAATTTTTTTCCATTTTGTTCCCTTTCCCCTATATAACTAAGGAAAATATTACTTTCATAAAATACTATTGCAAACGCAGCCTGGAATTCCAGTCTTATAACTACTTTCAGATGGAAGTATAAAAATTATATTTCAAAATGTTAAAAATAATCAATGTGAGTAAAAATTGGACTTTGAATATTTGACTGCAGTGTTATTACTTCCTCTTGGTGGTGTGTTTCTAATTTTAGGGGCTATGGGGGAAAGACAAACTGCATATGCATGTAATATTCCAATATTGGCTCCATTTGTTTAGAAGATCTAATGGTTTTATTTTCAGGCTTAGTGCCCTTGGGATTCCATAATAATTTTCAAATTCCATCAGAAATTCCCCTACCTTCAAAACCATGTGTAATAGATTCATTTCTATTGATTTGTAGAGTGGCAGAGTAAATAAAATTAATACTTATCACAAATATTGCAGAACACCTTCATTAAGCCAATTACTAAGAAAGGTTTTAATGGATAGTATTTCCATATATTTTCCCCATGGCTCTGTTGGAACTAGAGTGTGGCTGACTGCACAAAAGTCTTAGTATGTCTAAATTTTCAGCAGACTTATTCAAGTAGAATGGGCTGCGGGTGGAGGGGATGATGAATGATCAAAATAGATTATCAAGAGGATGTTAAGCCTTAAAGATATGAGGCAATTATTATAAACACTGAAAGCAGGATATAATAAAAAATGTTCTGGAGACAGAGTAAAACACATTTAAAGGCAAATGAAGAGAACCAAAATGACAAAATAGGGAGTAAACTAGCAAAACTTCAAATTTAGGTATGTTTCTGGATCAATAAATCTCTTCTGCTTTTTGAAAAACAACTATATGTCTATGTGTATCATATTATATTAAATTAAAAAGTTCTTAGAGTTTAGGGACTAGTTTTCTTTCTTTTTTTTTGAAAGTTATATATACTTCCTGGTATAATATTTTATCATTCACTCGCATTGCAGATCTACTGTATTCAGCATACTGTGTTAAGCACACATGTCTCGTGAATATTATCGTAGATTTGATTAAACTCTCCAATAAAATATTGTCAAAATACAAATGTTGCATTTCTTCCTTTTAAATTTTATTTAGAAAGAAAATTTTAACAAGCCTGCCCAATAGACCACTTCTTAGAAGACTAAGACCTTCCTTGAAATAGAAAGTTACAGAGTTTTCTTTTTACAAGTTCTTTGTGTATATACATCACTGGGTGTTTCTCTTCCTTCATTATCAGTGACAGCAGTGCCTGAAGGCTAATGTCAGAGGCATCTGTTTGAACCAGGAATGCTTTATCAAAGTCAGGAGGGCTTAATAAGGCCTGGATTTTCACTGAGTACATTTGTTAGGTTCTTGAATGCTAAACCACAAGCTGAACCATTGTCCAATTTCTTTCTTTCTCTTTTTCTTTTTTTTTGGGGGGGGGGGTGGCAGGAGGAGCATGTCAGGAAATGGCTCTGCAGAGATAAGTTCTGAGTTATCCATTAATGGGTCACAATTTATACTGAAATCTGTCTCTTTTCACCTTTCAAAATGAAGCTCATTTTCATTAATGTGCTTTTTCTATGAGGTACCTGAAATCATTTAAATGTTACAAGAAGATACATGCCTTGGATGACCCATGAATGTAGCAGTGTTACTTCAGAGAACAAATGTAGTAGCTGCCTCATAACACCAGGGAGAGAGAGAGCATCTAATTGTGTACTCCTGGTAGAGGATTTGTGGCCTCATACACCAATTTGTTCAAATAGACAGTAAATATACATTTTTTTCCCCACAGATACTTCAGCAACTCTTTTCCTTGATACAGTTGAAAAAGTTAGGCCCTATTTTGCTGTCATTCTGAGTTGCCAAATGGAAGGCATTCTATGTGGTTTGCAGTATTATCTACAGCAATCTACCTGTGACACTTAGAGGTGTCATTTGAGCAGGGGGAAGGTGGCATAGTGGCATTTACTACCTGCAGAAACATCGTAGGAGAGAAGTTGTTAGTGTTTTCGAAATATTGTTTGCATCTTAGTGCATATCCCTCTCACCAAAAAAAAAAAAAAAAAAAAAACACAAAAACAAGGTAAAAAGAGAGGTCTGTAGCTTCCATCATGAAGCTACAATGAATTATAACTAACAATTTGTTCCTGCAATAAGAAACATTGCAGTAATCATAGTAGTCACAGTTTACACACTGCAGTGAGCTAGGGTTAAAGATGAAGATACTTTAAGCAAAGCGATGCTCTTCTAGAGCGACCAGACCTCTGGTATTAAGAACGGGTAGCTTTCTTGATTATGTTTTGTTCTAAGTGGGTGTGGGAGAAGTAAGGCCACATACAGCTCATCCTGAGCTGTACTGTCTTGAGAGGACAGATTCTCACCCTTCGAAGTCCCCGTTAGGACTGGCTGGTTGTTCTCCATAAAGGCCCCAGGAGCCCTGACCTTGGTTCCCAGGAGCCATTTTTAAAGTCTTGCTAACTTAACTCTTCCCCCAAACAGAATCAATTGTGGCTCCCCAGACAACCAGACTTGCTTCTCAGATATCCCCAGAAATAAACAGTCTTTATATGAGTTCTGGAATATACTGGAGTTATGGTGGTAGGCACCCCAGAGACAAATTATGTGCTTAGTTGCAGACCCACTAGTGAGATCCTCAGTTTTCCTTGGCATATGTAGAGGGACCTACAGCATTTGAATTTCTTTCAAATCCGGACCCTAAAGGAGCCTAAGTTACTCAGAAGTAGGTAATAAACAGCAAAAAGCAATTTGTGAGCTAGTCATTAAACATGCTCTCAGAAATACTGAGCTTCTGGAGTGAGGGAGGAGGATGAATGAGTTAAGTCACGTACATAATTAGCTCTGATCACGGCAGATGGGTGTTCTGTAGTGTAAAAAATAACCCTCTCACAAGGGAAAATCAGCATCTTTCAGAGGGGAAGGAGGCGGGATGTCCCAATCTAGCAAAGCCCCCTTCTTGTGTCCTTAGCTTGTTTTTGTTCTCTGAGCCTTCATTTTGTTCAGCTCCAGCACTGGCCTAAGTCATCGGCTGCCATTTTCTCATGGCTTCCCTCTTATAGGTTGGGGTACGTAACAGCAGGTGGCCTCCCAGTTCTAAACTGCTTCACTCATTCTTTCCTAACATCCTTTTATTTCTTATTCTGGAAGTTAAAGTTTGTAATTTGGCTTTAAACTCCTGGTAGGAGTGGTTCACTTGGGATCCATGGACCCTGATGGGTTCATAGACAAAACTGTACTTTCAGGTAGTTGATTCTCATTTTAATCCTATGTATTTTATTTAACAATTTATAAACGTTGTTCTAAGAAAGATTTAATTGACTTCACGAGACTGCCAAAGGTATTCATGGCCCAGTAGAGATTTTGTCTCTCCCTTACAATGAGACTGCTGCCTCATGCTTCAGTAATTCTGTGTCCTTCCATCTCAAAAATTAGTTTTCTTCCTCAATCAGTGTCTTTATTAGCATAGGTCTGTAGCCTAAATGACGTTTCTGTTTTCTATGTGGAGCTCAAATACCACAGAAATGCCTTTTCCTTAATTTTGTCCTTATTTTGTTTTTACCAGTTGTTTTTATATTCTTCTTTTCAGCAATAGTATAAAGTCCTTGTGTCCAGTATTATATCTAATTCCTCTTCATATTCTGGTCATTGTTTGGCAGGGCCTAAGTGCTCAATCAAAACTTGGTGAATATTTTAATGATGAATCTTCTCATAGTGATAAAGAACCCGTTTTTCCTTTCTTCTTGTTAGAGGATCAACAGCCCTGTAGCTATTAGCTCTGTCTTGAGCCAAGTTATAATTCTGGCTGCCCCTGTAGGTTCCTGGCGAGCCTAAGCCAGATCATAAGATAGAGGAGCAAAAATGGCTTAGGAAAAGAAAAAGAAAAGATAGAGAAGTGAGAAAGAGAAGAAAAGAAAAAAGAGAGAAAGAAATTGTGGAGTGGAGAGTGCCCTGCTTCCTACCTCAGGGACATAAGTTGCTGCTACCAGTTCATACACAGGTGGCCCTAATTTTAGAGATCTTTCTCCATTGTTTATATTTGTGTTTCAGTGTCATATATTCTTTAAAAACCTTAAAGGAAAAACCCTGTGGGCACTAAGGATCTCAACAGAATGCCAGCTAAAGAGATGAGATATACTGTCCTATATTTAAAAAGGTTCCAACGTAAGTGTTAACAGTGTGGTTTTGTGTATACCATCCTCTCTCTCTCTCTGAGTTGTCCCTACAGGCCAGTTTGGAGGGACTGTGAAATCCATTATTAGCTATGTCCAGGACTGATCTTACTTAGAGGCTGGATGGCTATTTTGGCATAATCCAAACATTGACAAAAAGCTGATTTTGCACCCTAAGTATTCAGAATCTTCACCCCCATCTGATATTATGCTGATCATAGTGTATTATGATTGATGATTCCTTCAGGCCTCTCAGAGTCACCTGTTAATACATAAATACACCTGCATGATGTAAAGTCTTAGCCTCTGTTTTGGTTCCTCTCGCCATATGTTCTAACATGTGAGGCCACTCAGACATGTTCTATAGAATATTTGGCTTTTGTTAGAGGTCTTGGGAGAGGAGGGCCAGAGCATGGGAGTGATGCTGGTGAGGACAACTCAATACCATGTTGAAAGACTCTAGAAAACTAAATGATACTATATGTCATCTGAGGTGGTAGGAATGATATTGGAAAAGGTGGGAAAGTACCGAAAGATCACTATCTGCAATTTCTCCCAATTTCCTGCACAATGTATGGGTAATAATGAGATCTAAAATTTTGAAAATTTTATACACTCTTTTAAAATTAAATTAGAAAGGAAAAATAAGACATTTATTATTTTTTTATGTGACAGTAGAGGTGGTAGGGAGTCATTTGTGGAATTCAAAAGGTCTCCTGATTTTTAAAAGGAAATGGTTGTAGTTAATATGGGCAAAGTTTTACTGTAAACTCTGGGCATGAAAAACAGCTGAGGTATGAATTTCAGGTTCATTCCAGTGTTACTGTGTTATAATTATATACAACAGGCTTGCAAGTGTGGGTTAAAAAAATCACAATCACGCTTCCTCAGCATTCCAACTTGTAAGTCTCATTATTTCCAGGAGTATTTCTCCATGTGCTCAGGGCATCCTGCTCCACAAATCTCAACAGAAAATGTTGAATTGTCTTTGAAGATTGTACTACTTTATCATTATCAATGCTTCCTAATCCTGGGTTAGTATTTTCCTTCTGTTTCTTTATTCAGCTTTTCTCAACATTGGTGCTATTGATGTTTTTTGGACTGCATAATTATTGGTAGTAAGGGACTTTTCTGTGTATTGTAAGATGTTTTAGCAGGATCCCTAACCTCCACCTAGTAAATGCCAGTAGAAAACTCCCTAGTTCTTACAACCAAAAATGTCTTCAGACCTTGACAAATACCCCATGATGGGGGTGGGGGTAGAATCATTCTCAGTTGAGAATCACTGCTCTACTTATTTTACAATAAATTAATTTAAGAAAGTCTTCTGCTGTGTTTACTGATAAGGTATTTATTAGCTCTTTGTTTATTCATTTAAAATATATTTATTGCATAGCTACTTTATCCATACAAATCAACAAATAATAACTAGCTGTATGCTAGACTCTACAAAATATTCCATGATCTTTTTACAGTTTTACTGGGCAATTTTCTCTGTAACAAAATTCTGGAATAGTGCCCTGACCCGCAGGGCAAAACAACGCAGGACGAGGAGGAACCTGTGGAGGATGAAAGTAGGACAGGAGACACAAAGAAATGGAGGCAAGACAAAGTTCTGATCAAGCCTCGTTTATTGTAGGTAGGGGTAGAGTATATAAAGGGGAGGATTTGCATAATCACAGTTGCCTTGGATATCGAACCGCAGAAGATTCCATTTCCTTATATGACCCAAAAATGCAGAAGGGTCCTGGGAGAGGAGGGGGCTGCAAGGTCAGATTAGTTTAAGCAAATGGCTCAAGGGGCCCAGGGCAAGTCAGGGCATGTCAGGGCAACTGACTTTATGCTGTCTATCCTATCTGATAGCACAGGGCGAGGCAGATTCTGTCCCAAGGCGAAGTTGCCTAGATCTCAGGTATGAGAGCCTTGATAAGAACGGCTTCTGACAGAATAGTTCCTGTACCTTAGTTGCTCTGCAATTTGATTGATTTAAAATAGCTCTTATCATAAGTGCAATTACTGGTGAGCTAGGTTTACAAAGGTCTTGGAGTTTTGAAAGGTTGGAGAAAGCATACTCAAAATCCATTGCATGATCAATGAGGCTTGCTCTCTCACTGAGTCTATGTGTCCAAGATATCAAGAGATTAGAATGAAGATTCAAAAATTGCAGGAGATCTAATATGATAACTGCCTCTGAATTGCTTAGAGATTAGCGAAATAATATTGCTTTTTGTTGGTACCTCAGATGCTGGTACACTCTGAGTCCATATGTGAAATGAATGCAAATATTTGTAATGAACCAAGCCAGCTGAGAATTGGTGGGTAGACAGTTCAGAAGTGTGTTTGGATCCATTATCAGGGCGTTTCAACAGACTAGGCTCTAGGACATGACACTTAAAATCAGCAGGACCAGCTAGCACACCACACCTCTTAAACTGAAGCCTGCAGTGCAAAAATAACAATGAGAATGAATTAGTCTTTTGGGGACTAATTTCCAGTTGAAATGCACAGAAATTAGAACAAGTAGCAACTTTCTAAATTATTTTCTTTTGCTTCATGCCATTCTTTAGTCTATATTTTTAGTGATTCCACCTGTTAACTTCATTCTCTCCCCTGCTATTTCTAATACATCTTCAATGATGTATTTTCAACCAGAATTCAATTATCTGGAGAGGCAGATGTGCTAAGTACCAATTTGAGAATTATTATTTTTTTCCAAGTTGATTTCAAAGCTGACTCATGATTCTAGCTGTGGTACTGTCAGGAGAGAATCATTGTCAACAAGCTGTTAAAAATGAAACCTAATAATGAGGAAGAATAGATGGAACATCAGGTAAATCTCCTTGTTCTTACTGATTGCCTCACTTAATTGGCACTTTCATTGAATTTTTAATAGAATAAAATGAGATTTTAATGTGATTTCATTGAATTTAGATCTAATTCAATGTACTAATTTTTATGACTCTTTCCTCATTAATTTGTTTTGTATGAAGTTATGCAGTGAAAAGTTTCCCAAATTTCCAGTTATTTGTAAACTTAGTAAAATTTTCTCCTAAGAAGTTTTATTATTTGTAATAATGCAAAAATCAAAGTGAAATAATTCATTAGTGTTTTGTTTACTGTTGCCCTTGTGAGGGTGCCATGGGTTGTGAAATAGTGCCTGATGGTACTTGCTAAATTTTTATAAACTTGGAGATGGAACTAAATTATATTAACCTTTTAAACTGTAATCCTGTGATGTGCCCAAAAATTGAAAAAAGTAAGTCAAAGGATTTATTTAATGGTATTATCTAAAGTGGGGCTCTTTACAGCTCTTTTTAAGGAGAAACTATAGTTTTGCCTAAAAATAACGTTGAGGATGCTTTTGTCTATTAACAATTTTCTGATTATTTTATTCCAATGTATTTAAGGAATTGGCATCATACTTCTCAAATAGGGCACTTAATGAACTGCAAATGTGTAAAGTCTCCACTATTTTAACAAGAGGCTGACAAAAATCAGAAAGACATTTCAAGTTGTTCAGAGGAAAAGTGACAGAAATGTATTGGCATCTGTGAATAGAAGAGCTTTGGGTAAAATTTACAATGGTTCATGTGTCTATAATTTTCTAAAGGGTTTATCTTTAAATACTTTTAAAATTACATAAGTAATATATATTTATTATTGAAATGTTGTAACTATAAAGAAAAAGAAAAAGTACTTGTATTTTAAACTCAGAGAATCACTGTTGATATTTTGTCATATAATTCTACAGACATTCTTTCTGTGTGTTTCATTTAAGATGGGGAAAAAAGCTGTTCACAATATTTTGTAATGATTTTATACACAATGACAGTATCACTAGGAGCATCCTTTTTTGGTGGCTGCATAGATCTTTTTGTATGGTTCAACTAAAATGCATTTAATCAATCCTTGGTGTTGGTTATTTAATTTATTTTATATCTTTGCTACCATAAATAATGCTGTGCTAAACACTATACATAAAGTTTTTTTGTTCTTCTTTACCCTAATCTTATGATAAATTCCTAGAGTGAAAGTGAATTCATATTGCTGAAAAATGACTTACAGAGAACTTTAGAGTCTTACAGATAGCCTCTTTCAACTTTTCCTGCTGCGATTCAGTCAATGAAACACTATTTCAATAGATACTTAAAAGAAGAGATGCTTACTTTGGGCCGGATGAACAAAGAGGAATGAAAAGAATGAATTATTCTTTTATTCCTGAGTCCAGAACAGAAACCTCTCAGAGGTCCAGATATTTCTCTCAGGGTGGATATTACTTATGGATGGTATGGTGTCAATGGTGGTCTTGAACCTTGGCTAAGCTACATTGTTTTTATTATCCCTGTTCATTGAAGAGAAAAAAGTGTACTATTGGGTCTTAGCACATTGTGTTGGTACTGTGGCCTTCATACTCAGCTTAGTTATAAGGTTCAGTCTACTGTATTAATTTCCTGTGGTGGCACAACAGGTTACCACAAAGTTGGATTAAAACAAGAGCATTTTAGACCAGATATCTAAAAGCAAGGTGATGGCAGGATCCTGCTCCCTCCAAAGGCTCCAAAGGAGAATTTTTCCTCCCCTCTTCTATCTTCTGAGGGCACGAGGCACTCCTTGGTTTCCGGCTGTATTACTCTAATCTCCCTGCTGTGATCACAGTGCTTTCTCCTCTTCTCCATGTGTCTGTTATAGGGATACTGTAATTAGATTTAGGGCCACCTACGTAATCCAGAGTAGGCTCATCTCAAGGTCTTTAACTTAATTATATCTTCAAAGACTCCTTTTTCCAGGTAAGGTAACATTCACAGGCTTTGAGGATTAAGGCATGGACATATCTTTTGGGGAATGTTATGGCATTGACCTCTCTATAGCTATGAAAGTCTTAGGTAACGTCTTCCAAATGCAAGGCTGTTTCATCTGAACTAACAATCTGTTGTTTAGTGCAGCCCCCTTCATTAATTATCTTAGCTAGGTTTTCTGGATAACTTGCTGCTGCTTCTATATTAGCGCTTGGGGCTTCACCTTGCACTTTTTGTGTTATATTGATAGCTTTTTTCCTTAAACCTCTGCTAGCTTTAGACTTTTCTTCTGCAGCTTCTTTATCTCTGTTAGCCTCGATAAAATTGAAGAGAGTTAGGGCCTTGCTCTCAGTTAGGGTTTGGTTTATGGGATTGTTGAGACTGGTTTGATCTTCTGTCCAGACCCCTAACACTTTCTTCATAGCAGCAAGTTTTGCTTCCTTATAATTCATGTGTTTACTTGAGTAGCACTTTTATTTTCCTTCAAGAACCTTTTGTTAGCATATACAACTTGATGAACTGATACAAGAGACCAAGCTTTGGGCCTGTTTGTCCTTTTGACATGCCTTCCTCATTAAGCTTAATCCTTTCTAGCTTTTGATTTAAAGTACTAAATGTGATTCTTTCTTCACTTGAACATTTAAAGACTATCTTAAGGTTATTAATTGGCCTAATTTCAATATTGTTGTGTTTCAGGGAACAGAGAGGCCCCAGGAGAGGGAGAGAGATGTGGGAACGGTTGATCAATGCAGCAGTTAGAACACATACAGTGTTTATCAGTTAAGTTTGCTGTTTTCTGTGGGCACGGTTTGTGGCACCCAAAACAATTACAACAGTAAAATCAGAAGTCACAGATCACCACAACAAATATAATAATAATAAAGTTCAAAATATTGTGAGAATCACCAAAATGTGACACAGAGACAGAAAGTGAGCAAACGCTGTTGGAAAAATGGCACTGAAAGACATTTTCAATACAGGGTTACCACGAATATTCAATTTGTAAAAACTCAGTATCTGCAAAATGCAATAAAGCAAAGTGTGATAAAACAAGATATGGCTGTGTATTACATTCTACCACCTTTGTAGAGTTATTCAAAGAACATTAGATATAATAGGAAAGTATAGCTGGCTTTCCCAAGCTGACTCATTCTCTCTTCGAAAACACCAAGCAAAAGTTTGCCCCAGAAGCCCCAATTCATGTTGAGGATAATAGAAGTTTGCTAATCTTGTGTTGTAAGTTTTATTTTTATCCCTTACTTGTGTTCAGAAGACATTCATAACTTTGAATAGTGATAAAAATCTTAAACAACGCAGCAACGTGGTACTAATATGTAATAGAGTACGTGCCTTTTTTAATATCAAGAAAATGGTGTACATGTATTTGAGGAGTTGGGGTAGTCATGAAGCTTTTAGTTTCAAGTAATAGAAAGACTAATGGGAAGAGCATTAAACAAAGAAAATGTGTTATCTACGTATCAAGAAAACAGAAAACAGGCAGGTCCTGGCTTGGCTAAATCAGTGGATCAACCAACCAGGCTTTTCCTGTTTTTTTTTTTTTTTTTTTTTTTTGACTCTGACAACTTCAGGGTCCTTAAATTTGTCCCCTAACCCCTGCATAATGTGTCTACTTTAAGCGTCACATCCGCACTCCACAGCCTCCAAAAAGAGGGGACATAGGCATGTTCTTTTTTGAGAATGAATGAAACTTTGTAAAGGCCCCTCTGGAAACTACCACTCACATATCCTTGTGCTGAAGGGCATCACAAGCTCCATGAGCCACGCAAGGGTGAGGGAATGGATATCTGCCATTGCTTATACTAATCGAGCTATGCCGCTCCTACCTGGGGAAGGTCAAAGCTTTCCCTTCTATGTAAAGTCTGCTGATTATTACATCAGTGAGAAATCTGTGTGTGTGTGTGTGTGTGTGTGTGTGTGTGTGTGTGTGTGCGCGTGTGTGTGTGCACGTGCGTACACACGCGTGTGTGCATGTGTGTGTGTTTATGTGATATGAGTGCTTTAGACAATCATGCTGTTCTCTATAGAGGTTACCTTTCACGTTCACTGGAGACACTGAGTAGCTCTGGCTGGATAACACACTGTTGGTCAGGCTGTGTCATCAGTGGCACTTTACTAATGACTGCTTCTTTAGCCCAAGAAGAAAGAGACTGCAAGTAGAGCAAAAATTAGAGTCTACTAGGCTACATTACTCCTACTGGGAATGGCTGCATCCAGCGATGTACTGATAAATATTTAACAGTTAGTTCTCTGGAAAAAAAAAAAAAAGGCCCTAAGTTGTAGCATTTGCTGATTTTCAGTATGTAAATACTCCAGTGGCAACCTGTTTCAGGTTACCAACGTGATGTCCTTGAAAATGGAGATAGGAAGATGTACACACAATTGGCTCTCATGAGCTTTTACAAGCCAGCTCCAGTACACCACGGCTATACTTTGACCCAGTGAGGAGAATGGCTGAGCACAATCTAGAACACAGGTTTTTAGCATCAGCACTGTTGACATTTGTGGCTGGCAAATTCTCAATTGTGGGGACTGTTCTGTGCATTGCAGGATGTTTATCAGTTTCCCTGGCCTCTACCCACTTTGTACCAGTAGTGTGTTGTTAACAACTAAAATTTCTTCATGGCAATTAAAATTACTAAATGTCTCTTGTAGGCAAAATTTACTCCATGTGAGAACCAGTGGCCTAGAGGAAGGGAGAGCTGACTCAGTATGAAAGCCTTGCAATAGTTTTGATGGTCTTGCTAGCTTTTGAGGCCAAAGAAAAGGCCTAGTATTTACTTCAAGTTTGATAAATGTCTGACAAATAATGGTCTGTGCACAGCCAATGATTATACATATTTCTGAATGTGGATATATGCCTCTTTTCTGGTTGATGTGTGAAAGGTGGAGTCCAGCATTCTGTTTACTACCCAAGGTGGTATTTTAAATGGTAGTTGAAACATTTTAAACTATTGATTTCCTAGAACTGGATTTGCTCTACTAGAAACTATGTATTGATCAATTCTTTCATCTCCAGGTGTGTAAAGCAACTGGCTGATTTAATGTACAAATATAGAAACTGTTGTGCCAGTTTCTGGATGAGAACTAAACACTAAATTTAGAGAAAGGTTAGAAGTATTTTATAGATCTTGTTTAGGGGCTTTAAATGTTGATCAAGATATAAAAATCAGGTGAATGTTTTGTTGAATTTATTATTTTTATGACTTGAAGGAATGGTATGGAAATGTTATGATTGGGGGGAAAAAAAAAAACACAACACACAGACTGTGCGGGAGTTTGGAGTTTGTAGTCCTAGCTAGAAAACAGACTTCTTCAGAGAAAGTTGCTCTGACATGCTATAACATGCTATTAACACTTGACTATCTTACATTTGTGCCACTGGGGCCACCTTTTTGGTATCCATTGTGGATATATATCCCCTGGCCAAAGCGTTGAGCATGTCCTGGCTGTGTCACGTCACAGTTATCTGCCCCTGCTTCTCTTAGCCATACATCTTTAGGCTAGACTAGTGCTATTCAGAGTGGTCTGGAGATTATTACTGGGTAGTCATAAGTCTAGAAAATGAGTATTTAGAAACTTGTAAAGAAATTTGATGTTGCAGTGGCACATAAGGATGTGATCTGTTTTAGTAATTCATTTTTATTGAAGTTTATAAAAGTATTGGTCTGCAAATAATTAGGAAAACAAAACAAAAATCCAGCCAAGGGCCTCCTGAATTGGTTGTTTTCTACCGGGTAATTTGAGAAGTACAAGACTAGATTGCTTATCCTAAATATGGCCTATTTCCATATTTAGAATATGGTCAATTTGCAGTGCTAAAATGTATTTTCATATTTCTGACTCATGTCACATGGGAGCTCCTATGAGAGTAATGTTCAATTCCACGGTTCTTTTGAGGATGGTGATAAAAAGCAGAGAAGGCTGAGCAACTGGCTGGACTGTGGTGAGACTCTACACCAATGCTCCACAGGAGAACCTGAGAACCCTCTGCCCAGCTGGAAATCCAGCTCACTCAGTTTTCTTGTGTTCACTCTGGACCATTTGTGCTTTTCTCAGAGGTAAAATGTGAGATTGGGATCTTTACATGAGTACATGGAAACTAGGACTAAAACACTGCACACGCACATGTGCACTCTGGAAAATGCCGTGAGGTTCAGCATCCCATTGTCGAGCTTCAGTCTCCTAAACTCAAGAGGCCTGTCCTACTGTAACGTCTAATTTAAATGCTAAATACATTTTCATTTTTTTTTTGCTTTATTTGCAAGGCTTTGAGACTCTACTTATAGTTATAATTGTAGATAAAGAAGTAAAAAAGGAAGACATTTGTTCTGTTGAATATGAAACACTAATTTAAATATGCCCACTTCTCTTATGCAAAGATGATATTGTGGTGAGTGCCATTTTCTCTCAGTCACATGAGGTGAAGTTCCTTCTATACCTAGCTTCTATATAATAGTGTTGCTGTAAGACTCAATATTTGTAGCCCTCCAAAATTTGTATGTTGAAACCTAATGACTAATATAAGGATATTTGGAGGCAAGGGGCTTTGGGAAATGAATAGAATGAGTGTCCTTATAAAAGAAACTCCAGAGGGCTCCTTTGCCCCTCTGCCATGTGAACTAGAAGTGGTCCCCACACTGGTCATCGAATCTGTACCCTGATCTTCAACTTCCTAGCTTCCAGAAGTGTGAGAAAAAAATTTCTGTTGTTTATAAACCACCCAGTTTGTGGTATTCTGTTACAGAAACCTGAACAAATTATGACAAATATCAATCCCAATATCTGGGAATGAATAAGTAAAGAATAAGTATGATAGAGGCTTTACTATGCTGGATATTGAAAGCAAAACTGGTTGCCTGTGTCTAGCAAGTTAAGATCGGCATAGAGGAGTCAGAATGAGTGTTAGATTGATTAATAGCCAATTCCACATTTAATTTTCTGTTAATATAATTTCAAATATTTTGAATACATAGTAGGAGGAATGATAGCATTTTTGATTAGTTCTACTCCAGTGGTTTGCTTTTCTTTCAATTCAATATAAATGCTACATTTGCATTTATAGTCTTTTCTCCAAATTTAGATCTGATTGGGACTGTCTAGGATGTAACTGTGGAGAGGAGAAAGAGTATTAATAATCCTAAAGTTTGCATTCTTCTGTGTCAATTTTAATGTATTTATTTAAACTATGAAATATGTGTTTGCAATCTTATTTCATCTGTAACACAGCAGATTCCTAGATCTATTTTTTATTAATCTGGCCCCTCATTTTCTTTCACCTCACATTCTTCCTTCCTAAAGGACATCTTCACTTTATTACCAAAAGCAGAACTTTGTTCCCTCATTGTCCCTTTTCTCAAGTTTTTCATTATTTCTAATAGTGACAAAAATTGTAAACTTTAGCCATTTTTATCTTATTTCTCCACTTTGTCACTTATGTATAGTTTGTCATCAAGTTCTATTGCTTCTTCCTTCTTATTTTCAGATATATTTATTTTTACCAATTTCCTATCCAAGTGTGCCAAAAATGGGGCAATAACTGGAATTCTGGCTCCTCTTCTCCAATCTTTGTATATCAGTAAGGGTCATGTTCTTAAACTCTTCTCCTGTGCTATTCTCTGTCATAGAACATTACTCCCCATTTGGGTCAAATTAACCTTGACTTATGATTATTTCTTCTTGTCTCATTACAGGCTATCTAAATCAAATACTTCTGAAAAAATAAATAAAAAACATCAGAAATTTGAAATACACTTTTTGTTAAAAATATTGTTTTGATTTACATTCTACCACATATATTCAAGTGAATATCTCCCAATAAAGGTTGGTTTTCTTAGGTGAAGTCATAGCTTGCTCGTTTATGGGATTTTGGGCCGTGTGTGTGTGTGTGTGTGTGTGTGTGTGTGTGTGTATGTTTTCTCTGCAGCTGTATAGTGGGTCCCGAGAGTGTGTTGATAACATGACCTCATGGAGAATGGAGTCTGAACAGCCATCCTTGGCAAGTAGCTGACTCTGAACCCTGAGCCCAGTGGAGGATCTGCAGACTGAGGTCAAGTTCAAGAGTTGAGTGGGCTGGCTCACATCTTAAGAGTAGAAATGAAGGTTAGCCAACAAGATGTGGTTAAAAGTGGGCAAGGGGCCAGGAATCAAAGAAAAAGATAAAGCATCATATCTCAAAAGGCTAGATGCTGAAGACAAAATCAATTTAAAGCAGTGAGATTGTAACTAAAGATAGCTGGCAGAGAAAGCAAGGTTGAAAAATAAATAGAAAATGAAAACTAGAGATTTCCTGATGTACTAGAACAGTTGCTAAATAGTTTTTACAATGTGACGACCCTGACAATAGGTAGGGAGAGAAAGGGCACCATGCCAGTTCAGATGACTGACTACTAGGAATTTTAGTTAGGAGTTTATGGTAATATTAGTAGCTTACTTTTAATAAACATATGTGCCAGGCACTGGACAGATGTTCATTAAAGGCCTTACTGATGCTAGGAAATATAATTAAGAAACCACTGGCTTCTGTAATATACACTTAATTATTTTTAGTAGTAATTATAATACATACAAAAATATTAATATTTATTTCACTCTCATTTTGTGTTAGCACATTCAGATTCTCATCCACTGTAGTAGACTGAAAAAATATAGCCACATGATTTTGCAGCTTTTCTATCAAGAAGTGTAATTTATTTTCCCAACTCTTGCCTGTGGGCTGAACTTGTGACTTGCTTTGACTAACGAATGTAGTAGAACAACCTGAGCCCCAAGCGGCCTTATAGCTTCTGCCTTTTCTTTCTTGGAACACTGCTGCCCCCTGTGAGAAGGCCAGCCTATCCTCTTTGAAGATGAAGGATGACCTGGAGAGAAACGTGGAGCTGTCCCAGATGAGCACAACCTGGCCAATCCTCAAGATCAATTCCAACATGGTCTGAGCCTATGAAAGACCAACAAAGGAACCACTCCACCAACCCAGAGAATTGTGAGAAATATAAGCCAGTAGAGTTGGAGTGCTTTGTTAGGCAGTGTTAGATAACTGATAAACCTACAATTTTGCTAAGCCTGCCCATTAGCATATATACTCACTCAACACATTGATAAGTGATAATTTGAAGTCTAGGGTAGGACTAAGTGGCATATCATTAAACGCCTCTCTTTAGGTCATTTAAGACTTTTTCAGTATGTAACTGAACAAAAATTGTGCTCTTGCAAAACAAAGATTGACTACCACTGAATTTCGTTCAGAGAGAATTTAACATACTGAAAACACACAGCTTTCACCCAAACATTAGGTCTCACATTCAAGAAGCAGTTGCTTTAGAAAGAATTAGAACAGTGTTTCTCCAACTGTTGTATTCTGATAGTCTGCATCAAAAGCAACTGAAGTTCATGTTTATAATCCCGATGTCTAGGCTTATCAGAAATGATCAATAATATTATTTTAATATTTAAAGTACATTTTCTCGATAATGTTATTTTTAAACGTAATATTTATGGCACCCACTACAATGGCTAAGATGGAAAAGACACAATATTAAGTGCTGGCTAAATTGTTGAACTGTTAAAACTCTCACACACTGCTCCTGAGCATGTGCATTGGTGAAACTTTGGCAGAATTTTAACTAAAGCTGAACATACCTGTGACCCAGGAATTTCAATGCTAGGCATGTTCCCAGTAGAAATCTGTACCTATGTTCAGTAAAAGATATCATTAAAAATTTTAAAACAGCCATATTTGTAATAGCTCTCAACTAGGAACTTCTCAATGTCCATCAACAGTCTAATGGATAAAAAAATTGGAATCACTGTAGAACAGTAAGAATGAATGAACTACAAGTGCAAGCTATGACACGAATAAATTTTGCAAAACTAATCTATGTACAAGAAGCAAGCAGAAGAATGCATATTATATGATTTTATTTTTTAAGTTAAAAAGCAGTCAAAACTAGCGTATGGTGTTTGAAAGTCAGGATAGTAATTACCCCTAGTGGGAATAGTGACAGGCAAGCTCCTGGAGAGGCTCCTGGGGTTCTCTGTTTTTATATCGGCGTGCTGGTTAGATGGATATGTTCACTTTGTCTGAATTCATTAAGCTGTATGACTTATAATCTGTACGCTTCTCTAGATGATTGTTATACTCGATAAAAAGTTTATATCTACAAAAGAACTGATGGGACATGAAGGATAAGTTTCTATAAACTTCTTTTATGCCTCTCTGTAATGTCTCCTCATATTTCTCTCTAAGTCCCTCAACATGAATGCTTGGAGAGATAAGAGAAGGTGATACAGGCATACCTCATTTTATTGCACTTTCACTTTATTGTGCTTCCCAAATACTGCATTTTTTTTTTACAAGTTGAAAGTTGTTGGCGACCCCTCATTGAAGTCTATAGGCACTACTTTTTCAACAGACTCAGATGATGCTTAGCATTTTTTAATAGAAGTATTTTTTAATTAAAGTATGTACATATTTTTAGACATAATATGCTATTGTACACTTAATGGACTATATTAAAGTGTAAACATAACTTTTATTTGCACTGGGAAATAAAAAATTCTATGTGACTTATTGCTGTATTCACTTTATGATTGTCTGGAACAAAACATGCAACATATTTGAAGTAGGCCTTTTAGTAGTAGTACTTTTAATTAAAAATATATATGCACTAGAATAGGCAACACAATATTAAAGGAGAAATGAACTTTAAAGTAATCCATTGATTATTATGAAGCTACAGTAATCAAGACAGTATGTTATTGGTGAAAGAAAAGGCAAACAGATCAATGGAACAGAATGAAGGACCCCAAAATAGACTCAGATAAATACAATTAAATTGATCTTTGACAAAGGAGAAAAGGCAATACAATGGAGCAAAGACAGTCTTTTTCAGCAAATGGTGCTGGAACAACCAGATTTTCACAAGAAAAAAACGAATCTAGGAACAGACTTTACACTATTCACAAAAGTTAACTCCAAATGGATTATAGACCTAAATTTAAAATGAAAAAGTATAAAACTCCCTTGAAAATAACTCAGGAGAAAACCTAGATGACCTGTAGTATAGTGATGACTTTTTAAATGTAACACCAAAGACACGATGCATGAAAGAGATAATTGATAAGCTGGATGTCATTAAAATTAAAAGCTTCTGCCCTATGAAGGATAATCTCAAGAACTTGAGAAGACAAGCCACAGAGTGGGAGACAATATTGTCAGAAGACGCTTAGAATAAAAAAGGTTTTTATCTAAAATATACAAAGAACTCTTAAAACTCAACAATAAGGAAACAACCCAGTTTAAGAAATGGGCCAAAGACCTTAACAGACATCACCAGAGAAGATAAACAGATGGTAAATAAACATATGAAGAGATATTTCACATTGTGTGTCATTAGGGAAATGCAAATTAAAAGAACAATGAGGTACCACTACCCACCTATTAGAATGGCCAAAAATTAAACACCTTTAACACCGAATGCTGGTGAGGATGTGGAGCAATGGGAAATGTCATTGCTGGTGGGAATGCAAAATGGTGCAGTTATTTGGAAGACAGTTTGGCAGTTTCCTACAAAACTAAACATGCTCTTACCACATGAATTAGCTATTATACTTCTTGGTATTTACCCGAAGGAGTTAAAAACTTACATCCACAAAAATATCTGCACTTGAATGTTTATAGCAGCTTTATTGATAATTGCCAAAGCTTGGAAGCCATTAAATATTCTTCAGCAGATGAATGGATAAACTATAGTACATCCAGACAATGAAATATTCTTCAGTCCTGAAAAAGAATGAACTACCAAGCTATAAAAAGCCATGGTGGAAACTTAAGTGCATGTTACTAAGTGAAAGAAGCCAATCTAGAAGGCTATATACTGCACAAGTTCAATTATATGACATTCTAGAAAAGGCAAAACTATGGAGAAAATATAAAGATCGGTAGTTCCTAGTAGTTCCTAGTGGGGTAGGAGGGAGGGATCAATAGAGCACAGAGCATATTTAGAGCAGTGAAAATACTCTGTATGTTGTAATGGTGGATCCACATGATCATAATTTGACTAAACCCATTGAATGTACACCTCCAAAAGTAACCAGTAATGTTAACTATGGACTTCCAGTGATTATGATGTGTCAATGTAGGTTCATTGATTGTAATAAGTGTACCATTCTGGTTGAGGATGTTGAAAACGGGGGAGGCTACACAGGAGTATATAGGAGGTCTCTGCACCTTCCTCTCAGTTTTGCTGTAGACCTAAAACTGGTCTAAAAAATAAAGTAATACAAAATATTTTTATGCAAATGAGATTACACACACACACACACACACACACACACACACACATTTCTTTTATATCTCCCCACCACCATCTACAAAGCAGCTCATAATTGCATTTTAAATGTGGGGGAGGGGAGGGAATAATATGAAATCCAGAACATATTTATGCCAGAATGTATTACTTGCAAGAATTGCAATGATGAATTTATTGGTTTTCTATAGAGTCTTTCTTCTTCCTGATGCTGGCAGACCTTATTTAGTTAGGCTTTCCATCTTCAGGCTCTGGATAAATAGCACTGCCAAGTAGCCTGCCCCCTCTCCATCAATAGTCTTCTAAGACTATCTCTTTTCTGTCCAAGGGATTTTTTTGTTTTGTTTTGTTTTGTTTTGTAGTCTCAGAGGTTGTCTTTCTATTTTATTTTAAAAATTATTGATATGATATGACCACCCCAACTTTATTCTGTGTCTGTGCAGTACAACCTTTATCTGCAATTCTTTCTACATTTGCCACTCCTTAAAGGCATTATTTATGACTTGAATTGGCTGTAAATAATTACTCTCCTTTATACGCTAAATTTGCAGTATAGTCCTGCAACTCTAGGCTCTGCATTTTCCATATGCCCTTTCAGAGCAGTTTAAAAATGAGTTTTAAATCTTTAATATGGTGGTATTTTAGGTAGTTTAAAACTTGCTATCCACCATGCATTATTCCATCAGTTTACAGTATGTATTAATAATTTTTACCCATAAAATCAGAGAAATATGGATGGCCTTGGGTGCATGAGTAGTGGTGAAGGGTATCAACACTTGTTGAAGTCCCTCATGTGTTCCTATAAGCTTTATATAAATTATTTTATGTAACTCTCATAGTGTCCTGCAAGGAAAATATAAGTGTTCTCATTTTACAGATGAAAACAAGTGATTTATTGCAAGTTACCCAGTTTAGATGGGATAGAGCCCCGATTTACCATCCAGTACTGTCTCCAAATTCCATAATTATTCTATCATAACTAGACACAAAGCTAGTTAAGCTATTTTCTTTCTCCCATCATTCAGTGACTGAAAGCGGCTGCTGCAGCCTCCTAGGAACAGTGCCAGCAAGGTCTGCAGTGACTATTTACAATGAACTTACCTCTCAATCCTAAACTTTTTATGAGTGATTAACAGAGACAGATGACTCTGAAGCGTAGGTGTGGATTGGAATCCAAGGATTCTCTGCCACTGGTAATGACCATATGAATAAACAGCTTGCAGATACGCAGGATTTTGTAGAGGGAATATTGTCTAGCTATCTGGGTGAAATTTTAATTAGAGGTAAAAATCTCCTTTTTATATTAGATATGATGAAGAGGAGGAAGATCAGGAAATGGAAAAATGCATCTTTGTGGGTTATTATAATAAATATTTTTAGAAAATAAAGATTTGCTTGTTTAAAAAATCCTGACCCCTCTATCTAAAATGGTGCCCATTTTCTATCTCTTTTCTCTGGTTTATTTTCCTCTTTATCATTTATCATGCTCTAACATGTTATATATGATCTATATTTACTTTGTGAATATTTTCTTTTAGAGTATAAGTTCCATGAGGGTAGATACCTTTTATGTTTTGCTCTTTTTAAAACAGTGTTTGACCTACAACAAATGTTTGTGGATTATATGAATATATATTCAACATTTCATGCCTTTTCAGGGTCTGGAAGCTCTGAACAATAGATAATCCTTCTTTTTGCTCATTTATTAATAACTTCTTTCTAGCCACTGTTTTTTTTTTTTTTTCTGGGGGGTCTGCTTCAAAATTAGTGGGTCTCTTGGGGCAGTGGTTTCGTGCTCAGGCTGCTCCCACATTGACTTACTAGCATCTGGCCAAGGTGTCTATTAGAATTTCTCTCAAGTAGTTCATTTCTCAAATTTTCAAACATAAACTTTTGGGTAGTACTGTGCTGAATATTGATATTCATACAAAGACATTTTAAAGTTATAGAGATTGATTCTGAGACAAAAGTGGTTTTTAAAATTTATTTTTTATTTTTAGAGGGCTGAAGCTGAAACAGAAAATTTAGGGAAAATGTAAATATAGTAATAGAGGTTATTTTTAGCACCCTTTAAAATATATTTTTGGTTACTTAAAATCATAAAAAACTTATTGTCTATGATGTGCCAGTCATAGTTCAGCCAGGGAACAAACTGCATTAATTATTTTAATAGAGAGAATTTAATATCAGGACTCTATTAGAGAGAATAAAAAAGGAATACTAAAATAATTCAGACAGGGATGCAGGAGGCAGCTACCACCTGTTAGGATGAGCAAACAAAGGAAAGAAGTTGGAGTTAACACAGCCAAGCAGCTTGAGGAGAGGTCCCCAGAGATGCGACTCAGATCGCTGAGGATGGGACTCTGCCCAACTGGTGCTCGTATCTTTGAGGGGGAACATGGGGCCTGGCTCTGGGAGTATGGAAAGAAGCTAGAAATGGGAACCAATGTTATTGGTACTAACTGCTGCTGCTGGGGTGAAGGACCATTGGAGAGCAACTCTGGCAAGACAGGAAATAAATAGGAAGGAGCAGGCCCTTCTTTCAATTTTTACTTTCTAGTTCCCTTCTGGTTCCTTCCCTTGGCAAAGCCAATAGGTATCCTGTTGACAAAAGCAAATGTTTGTCAAGTTTCAATTTTAGAATCTATTCTGTGGTGAATTTAAAGCTGAGAAGCAATAAGCTAATAACCAGGATATATATTAATCCATCTGAAATAACATAAATGTAAGTTCCCAAATATTTTAGGATATAATTATCGTAACTGAGGAACTAAACATTTTTGGGGAAAAATTAAATGAAATGAAGAGGAGATATGAGAGATTTCAAGAGGAGTTATATTTTAATAAAACATACATTTGGTAAAATAAAACAAAATAGATTGTGCATTAGAAATAATGGAATCGGTATAATAAATTTCTATGTATTTACTTTTTAAAACTTTTTTTTTATTCTAAAACAATTTTTATACTTAGGGAAAAACTGCAGGAATTGTTCAAAGAACACCCATACACTTTCTAATCAGATACACTATTTGTTAATATTTTATTTCATTTTTTTTCTTTCATATATATATATATTTATGCACACACAGATTTATATGGTTATAATATATAATATGTATACATACTCACAAATGCATATATAATCTATTGTTTGTATTCCAACGATAATAAAATAGATATATTATCATTGACCTTGTGAACAATAGAACTCTCCCTTTGAAAGAATATTCCTTATTTGTTTTTTTCTGGAATTTTCTCATGACTAAGAGTGGATTATGTTTCTGGATGCTGCATCCTTTTCAGAGTCTCACAGCTAGAGGCACACAGTGTTCGTCATTGGTGGTGCTAATTTTGATGTTCCAGTCAAGTTGTCCAATCTCTCCACTGTAATATTGCTATTGTTTTCCCTTGCAATCAGTAAAAAATTTATGAGAAAAGAGTGTACAAATTTAAGAGTATGAATGTATTCTATACTTCCCAAAATTTCCCATTAGCATAGATTGATGATTTTTGTTATAACCAAGGATTACTATGATGGTTGCAAAATGAAAAATTTCCACCTTAAGCATTCCTCTATGTTTAGCAGTCGACACTTGGCATTCTAGTGCAAGCAAGTACCCTAACCTTTTTCCCTATCATCTTATTATTTCTTTATTTAAAATCTAAATCTATTATCTATATGGGCTCATGGATTCCTGTTTTTTTTTTCAATGGACTGCAATTCATTAACTAAATTCAGACACTGTTTACCTGGAGATAGTGTCAGATACCACAGGGTTAGGGCTCAGCCCCAGGACGCTGCCCCCCAATTTAGATGCCAATCCCAAGCAGTAGGTCCCAGGTTATCCACAACTTCTGTCTGATTTGATTACATGCTAGAACAGCTCACAGAACTTAGGGAAGTACCTACTTGAGTGTATTAAGGGATGTGATAAAGGATACAGATAAACAGCCAGATGAATAAAGGCATACATAGGTCGAGGTCTACGAGGATCCTGACTGCAGGAGCTTCTTTTTCATGGAGTTGGGGTGTGTCACACACTCCCTGTGCTTGGATGTGTTCACCAAACTGGAAGCTTTCTAAATCCCATACTACTGGGATTTTATGGAGACTTTCTCATGTAGGCATGACCAATTATTAACTCCATTTCTAACTCATATCCCCTTGCTAGATAAGTGAAAATTCTAGGCTGAAAATGCCAAGCTTCTAAGCATGGCTGGATCTTTCTGGTGACCAGCCCTCATCCAAGAGCCTTCCCAGAGCTGCCTAATTAGAACAAAAGATGCTCCTACTACTTATCACTTTTACAAGGGTTTTATAAGAACCCCTCTTTCAGGGAGTGGAGATGAAGACCAAATATATATTTCTTATTATAAACCACAGAATTACAACATATAGATGTTTATTGTCTTATTTTTGCTTCTTTCTTAACACAAACGTAGCATACAACATGTGTTCTTGCACCTTTTCCCCGCATTTAATATCTCCTGGTAATCATTCTATTTCCCTTCAAAAACATTTTCCTCATTTATTTTTACTATTGTAAAATATTCCACTATGTGTATGTACTATAATATTCAACCAGTCTTCTATGCTTGGACATTTTGGTAATTCCAAAGTTTTGTGAAAATAATGTTGCAAGTAATAAACTTGTGCATATGTACTTTAGTATTGTCATATTTTCTGGAAAATTTCCCAGAAGTGGGATTTCTAGAATGAAGAGAAAATTCATATGTGGTATTGTCAGATTTTGCTGAAGACCCCTTCATAGGAGTTGTATTACTTTACATTCCCACTAGGAATGTATGAGTATACCTTTCCCTCATAGCTTCACCAGCTAAATGTAGTATTGTTAGTCTATGTTTTTGCCCACCTGATGGGTAACAGATAGTATCTTGGAGTAGTTTAATTCACATTTCTCTTATTATGAGGGAAGTTGAAAAATCTTTTCATTTTCATGTGCTTTCAGACTATCTCTATGTGTCTTTATAAATTATCTTTTTTTGTCTCACCCATTTTCTATAGAATTTATGGTCATTTTCTTCTAAATTTAAAAGTTATTTATACATTAGGAGGATTACCATTTTATCTGTGATTATATGTTACCAACATTTTGTCCTCCTTTATTTGTCTTTTGATTTTATCATACAAAATTTTTGTCATGTAATCAAACATCAATATTTTATCACATCTGGATTTGAGTAAGAGATAGAAATCTTTCCCTAGTCCCAGATAATAGGTACAGAGTTTCTGCTTGGGGTAATAAAAAGTTTTGGAAATAGATTGTGGTGACAGTTGCATAACATCGTGAATGTGCTCAATGCCACCAAATTGTACCCTCAATGTTTATACTATATATATTTTTCCACAATTAAAAAAGGTTAAAAAAAATTCAACAGTATTTCTTTCAGCACTTATATAATTTCATTTGTTACATTTAGATCTCTGACACGTGGATTTTTTCTTGTGTATGGCAAAAGGAATCGATCTAATTATATCTGTCTTTAAATGACTATCCAGTTGCCCCAACACCATTTAGTAAAAAAGACCACCTTTGTTCTAGTGTTTCGAGTACCATCATTATAGTATATTAGATTTTCATAGTAGTTGGGTCTATTTCTTGACTGTATTCATGTCATTGATATTTTCTTACATCGGCTTCACACTACTTTAATTTTAGATGCTTTATAGTATATTTTAATATTTGCTAGATTAAATTTTCTTCCTGAAGCCTCCTTTTCTTCTATGTTTATTCTGTTTAATCAACAAAATTAAATATACAAAATCTATTGCTTCTTGGCCCTTTTATATTCTTGGTTTTGTATTGAAATTGTTATTTCTTATTCTCAAATGCTAGTTTTTACTTTACTTTAGAGTCTTGTATTAGTGTTATTCAGTTTTGTGTGTGTGTTTCTAATGAGAAGACAGGTATCAGCAGAAATGGCTTAATTTACCCTTTCTAATTTTGTTACAATAGTTTTATATAGATGTGATTTTTTTCTATTTCTATTTTTTTTCATATAGGATTTTTAGAGAGCATTGATATGCTCTTTTCTGTCAGTTCTGCCCTCCTTTGTGCATTTCTTTTAATGAACAATTGTGAAGAAATAGATAGAAGGTTTGGTGTTTTTTCTTTTTCTTTTGTTCCTGCAGGATACTCAATTTTCCTTTATTTTCTTTTTTCTTTCACTGTTTCATTTCCAAAGTGTGCCACCTTTTCTCCTTATATCTGATTGTCTCCTTAAATGTAATGCTAGACTGCCACTTTTGGTCCTGCAAATTTTTAAACTCCTTCCTTGTCACTAATACTGTGAAATTTCTGTGTTTTAGTACTTGATATTGAACTTCTTCTTTCTGGGTGACATTGTCTGTGCTTTGTCTAAACCCAGCAGTTTCTCTACTCTATTGTCATGAAGGCTGTGGCATTGGGTGGGCATTGGGACCTTTGATGGAATTATAGGTAATTTGAAGTGCATAGTGATTGGTTTCTTAATTATGTCAAAGGCATGGGTTATAAATGGTTGTATTTGTTTTTCTTGTGGATTTTATGATTTTTTTTTATGGGAGGTAAAGAAGAAGGTTGTGTTGGAGATTGGTAATCAGGAAGCTGCCATTTAAAAAAATAATAAATCCAGAAGTTCCATTTATTTTTGATCTTGTTGTGACTATGGTAATAACAAGACATTGTTGAATGAGTGTTGTGGGAAGAAAAAGGAGAATTTGTGGGCCATTTCTGGGAACATAATTCTTCTCCAACCTTTTCTTCCTTGCAGCCTGTGAATCTCTACTCTCTTAGGTTTACATGAATCCAATACTGAGGTTCCAAGCATGTACAGATGTCTTAGGACATCTAGGCAATCTATTTATATAACACTGCAAGAGGATCCCAGTCTCCTGAATATGCTTTCTAAATTCTTTTCAAGAATCAACAATAGTAACATGTTATTGATCTTTTCCCCCCATGTTTACAACACTGTAGCAAATCAGTCAAGCCTCAATGGAAGGTCTACTGATAATGTATATATTCAAACTAGTGTTTTAAAGTCTTAAGTCTTTTTACTCAACTTATTTCCATAGGAACTTTTTCAAATATGCTTTGTAAATGTATGAGTTTTTGATTCTGCAATTTTCTGTCTCTTTAACTTATGGGTTTTGGTCTGTATTCTCCTTAGTATCTGCATTTTCTCAGTCACCAGGAGCATTTTCTATCTGTGGTAATTGAATTCGCATTTTAAATCCTCTTTGGCAGGAAGATGGTTTTATGTTTAAGTCTAAGATAAAAATGGATCTCTCTATAGAGCGACCTGAAATTTTCTTTGCTTAATAACTAACAATGAAAATTCACTTTCTGGTCAGTATTATGGAGACAGTACATGAAAACACACACACAACACAAAAAGTGAAAGATAATTGATTTTAATAACTGACTGTGGAGCCAGACTAATTGAGCTCCAAGCACAACTTTTGCAGTAACTACTTCTCTGACCTTGGGCAAGTTATTTAACGCCACTGTGTCTCCCTTGCTTCATCTATAAAATGAAGGTAATTATTACAATTATCTGATAAAGTTGTTGGGAAGAATTAGGGGAGTTAGTATTGGTAAAGTGCTTGAAATAGTGTCTGGCACATGATAAGCCCCATGTAAGTGCTAGTTGAAAATAAGCACATAATAAAATACAATTAAGTGAAGTGAAATACAATTAAAGATGATGCATAACCAAGTGGGCGAGTGGTAATAGGGGGAGTGAAGGCAAAGGCGAATGGTTAGACCTCTCTTTCATCTGTAAAGCCATTCTGTGATATGTCGTGGTGGCAGCAGCTTGGATTGACTAACATATATTTATTTAAAATTCTTGCACTTGAGGAAAAGATTTTATATATATATATATATATATATATATATATATATATATATATAATATGTTTCTACTCAGATTTTGCATAAAGAGAACCACAATGAGAAGGAATTACTGAATTACTGTAACTTGGTGTGCTCATGAAATTATCACATTTTTATAATGGTTTTTAAAATTGTGAACATTGGATGGCTAATTTCTTGATGTTATACCTGTATAGAGACATTATTAAAACATAAATTAAGCCTTCATAGATAAAATTAAATAAGTATGGAGTTTAATGATGAGATAGTTGGCATCTAGAGGAGGATAGTGATTCTATTTGCATTTGAAAATGATGCTGAACTTTCTGTCATTGGGTTAGCAGAAGGATATTAGTCTGGGTCACAGATGGTTTCTGGGGTCATACATAGAACATTAGAAATGTTTGTGTACAAGTTCTTTTGTACATTTGTGTACTTTTCTTGAGAAAAGATCTTTCAGAGTCTCTGTCCCAGCAAAGGTTAAGAATCACTGGTACAGAAACTGATCATCTGATTCTCTAGTTACAATTATGTGAAAGCATTTCTTTTAAAAGAAAAGCTATTCACCACTTTATTATCAGATAATCTAAAAATTGCCATTTTATATGGAAAAGGAAAAGAATCAAGAAATTTAAATGCCTACTAATTATTCCTACAATGCTCTTTATTCTTTATTTGCTATTATTTTTTATTACTATTATAGCATTGTGTCATTATTTTTTTAATTTGGAAAGCACCTATATTCATTACCATATTACTAATGCTTGATTTTTTAATGAACTTAATAAATTTAAAAGACCATATTAAAGATGTTTAATAAATTAGGTGTTCAGGTAGATTATATTATCTAAGGATTTCATACAGGGTAACAAATGGAGTATTATATATTTTTAAAGGGGCTTTTGTCTAATAGGGTTGAGAACCATTCTGCTATACTATCTGCAAATAATTTTAACTGAGTAAAAGCTAATACTTTTCAAACTGTCCCCAGAGACTTTACTGATTTTTAGGGCAGAAAAAAAATAATTCTATATAGATTTAAGGTTTAGGGGAGGGATTACAGCTCAGTTTAGAGAAAAAACATCATTCTATAACTAAGGAAGACAAGAGAATCTGGGTCTCTTTCTCTCAATTTGTCTGTCTCTGATTTTTCTGTCTCCGTCTTTATCTGTGTATATGCATGTGTTCTGTTCTATTATGTCTTATCTTCTTTATATCTTATATAGAGCAACACTTCCACTGAGCAGTTATAAAATATACTTGTTAATTGATTCATATTCTGCACAATCACCAAGTCTCTTTTTCTATCCCACCCACAGCAAAGTTCAATAGTACTGACAATGGAAAGGATAATAAGTGAATCTAAATTTAATCCCTTTTTGTTTAAACTAATCTCTCTCTAATTAAGGGTTGCTCATTCCATTATTGCTAATGAATAAGGAGACTGTTCTCTTCATCTGTGCAGGAAGCCCTCTATTAAATCATCAATTTGAAAATCAAAGGGGAGAGCATAGTCCAGCTTCCCATTGTTCCTCTGGTGAAGTTTTGCCAAATAAAAGGGTGTCTGGAACAAAGACTGAATGAAACCTTCTCCCTTTAGTGCATACCTCTTAATTCTGGATTACATCTTCCCTTTTTCACATGTTTTAATATCCAAATATTGTAAAGGTTATGTATCTTAGAATAGTGGATTACATGGAATGGAGGGGGTGGGGGCTGTGTAAAGGAGGAAGTGGAGAAGGTGAAGTTGAAAAGAAAGCTTTTAAAAAATATTTAAGAATTGACTCTCCTTGAGCGTCATCCCCACCCTCCTTAGATCTGGTTCAGTAAGATTGAGACTGAATCTGTGTGCACTTTGAGAAGCCCTGTCTGAGTGATTTCTGTGTCACAGTTGACTTCTATCCCCAACACACACACACACACACACTGAGTCACCTACCACATTGGTATAAGCATGCTTTTTCTTGACAGGACCTTGCTTTTTAAAAAAGAGGTAAGCTTTTATTCTCTAGGATTGTTTGTAATTTCACTATTTAAAAACTACTTTAAGTAAACTGAAAGCTTTGGAGTCATGATATAAAATACTAAGTATTATTGAAACCTTCTATGTGCCAGGAACTATGAATGGTGATGGAGTATACAGAGGCAAAGGACAAGTTTTTGCCTTGCAGCGACTCTTAGGCCAAGTACTCAGAGACACCTGTATCTCACAGAACTCAATAACTGAATGGTGATTTAAACAGAAGTCTTGGCATATATTTGTCATATATGTTGCTTAACTGAAACTTCCAGGTGGTAGTTCTAGTCACCTCCAGAAGAATCTAGTTATATATATTTTATGAAAACACTTTTGTTCAAGTCATACACACTAAAACATAGCATCAGTGCAGAGAGTAACAAACTACTATACTAGAGTAAGCTATTTATATGTCAATCCTGCGCTATTGCTCCAAGCTTCACTGTAGATGAGAGTTTACTAGTCACACTAAGGGTAAAAACATCTTCCTAGGGATTTACATTTACTTTTAGATTCCAAGCACAACAACTTTCCTCAGATATGTCTCAGGGCTCAGGCATATTGAATGTACAATAAAAACCAGAGATTATGGTTTTTGATTATAGGCATCCTGAAGAAAGTAATCACTTATTTGGGTCCATTGTGATTGTTAATATATATTTCCACTTTGAAAACACTTATTTTTGTGCTTGCTCTTTGCTGTAATTGGTGACATGATAATAAAGTCAGGTAAAACAATAGATAGGAAGACTTCCAAGAGGAAGTCACCTGCAAAAGATTATTCAGAGATAAAAAGCTAAAAAAGGGACATTTTCTAAGAAGGATAAAACCATTAATCTTAATTATTTGGTTTGGTAGAAACAAATGTGATGGGCATGGGAAATCCATGCAAAGAATGAAAGATAAAGACCCATTGAAACAAATAATATGGATAATATGGCAGAGTTCCTGATGACCAAAAAGATGACTTATTTGGGCAATTTGTCTCATACAAGAATGGATAACAAGAAAGCTAGAGAGCAAGTACCAAACTGTCACATATTTTGATACAAAGGCAAGATGTCTTTATGGTTCCTATGTCTTTATGGTTCTCTGTGCTTCTTCCTGTCAAACATTTATTGTAATTTACTACAAAAGACCCTTTTTATAACAACATCTTCCCCTATAAGCTCCTTGAGGGTAAGGGCCCTGTCTCATCTTACTGCATTTATGTTTGTTATTCTGGCACTGTGCACGTATCTGGCATACAGTATTTGTTGCACAAATAAATTGTCAATATCTGGAGGAAAATTTAAGCAGGAAAAAAGTTTTCTTTTGTGGTAAGTCAGGAATTAACAGGAGACAGCTGCCAGGGGTTAGTGCAGGCAAGCCTGCAAAGGCCAGATGAGACGGGACCTATGACAGATGGGAAGCAGCATCTCCTCTTACGATAAACTTTAATTTGAAATGTTTATTTTTCTGTGTAAGAGTTTGAAAGTTTTCAAAACATAATTTCAAATAAAAATATTTTACACATTTTTTGGCTTAATTGCTTTGAATATGTTAATAATCAAGAGCATAATAAATTGAGACCAAAGTGTACCTGTGCAAAAAGGTCTCGGCATTTTAACCTTTCCTCAGCCAGAGAGGTCCGCTTTTCATCGTCATGCATGGTGAGACCAATGTGCAGAGAGCTGCAAGCATAGCCAGCTCTGCGACCAGAGGTGCAGAGTCAGAGCATGGTTTGAGCCTGTGCTGTGGGAAGAGAGAAAACCAGATAGGTCATGTGGTTCAGTAGCTACAGGATTCAGGACAAGTATCAGTTGTACAAACATAGTTAAACTTCTTCCACTGTCTTGGCCTTAGTCTGGTAGCTTTGCAGTGCACATCAGAAGCATCATTTTGAGGACAACGTGTCATAAGTTTAGAGTAAGAAAGTGTCCTACTCTCAGCTCTGTCATTTATTTCCTGGCTGATTTGGGAAAGCTACATTTCTCTGGCTGTCAGTTTCCTCTCCTTTAAAATGGGACTATTAAAAATTCTTAGGGGGTTCAGATGTGCGTTGCATCTAAAACAAGTGATATATGGGAACAATATCATTTTTTTAATGCACTTATTAGAAATACACAAAGCTCTTCCCACTGTAGGGTCTTTGAATTTTCTCTGCCCTGGGTTGGCATCCTCTCTCCTCACCTCTTGCCTATTCAGCTCTTTGCATGGCTGATTCGAGCTCTCACTCAATTCTCATCTTGTGCTGGCTTCGCAGCCACTCTTGCTGTTTACAGTCACTGTCACATTACCTTTTGTTATTTTCTCTGCAATACTTTCCATCATCTGAAAGCATCTTGATTATGTATTTGCTTACCATCTATTGTCTCTTCTCTCTTTATAGGATATAAAGAGATGCTTGATGAAAATAAGTATCTTGTCTGTAATTCTCACCACCATGTTCTCAAACTCTGGAATAGTATTGGGACATAGTCTATGTGCTTCTTGTGATGAAAATAAATTTTTCTTTATTAAAAAAAAAGTGCTGGGACATAGGAGGTACTCTATAAACATTTTTGAATAATGAATCTAATTGAGAGTTTTTCTCACTAAGCACTTTAAAATTTTTACATATTTCAGGTTATAGTATTATTGATTTTCTCCAGTTTCAGAAAAACCTCAGCAAATAATATGTTCAATTTAGAATGCTTTGGGCAAAGATAATAAACATGCCCTTTATCTATCTGCTGGTGTTCCTTTAGTTTGGACAGAAAAGATGCAGGCAGGAAGATAAAGGAGAAGAAACAAAAGAAAAGTCCATGTGTACTTACATTTACCAGTGTAGTAAATTTTTCCAAAAGGAAAAGAAAAGACAAAGTTAGCTTAATTGGATCCAGTCTCTTTGAGTGCCCTTTCTCTATTTTTCCCTGAAGAAAAGAAAGTGGGAGAAGGGACTTAGCCAAATGATGATTTAAATTTAGTCAGGTATTTCTGGGGGTGCCAAGCCAAGAGGTGGCTCAAGTTTATTTCTCTTTCTTTCATTGAGGTGAATTTCCATCTCATATACAAGGACTGGATGGTAGAACAATCAGTTTTAAAGGGAAAAAAAACATTTGGTGTCTGCCTCTGTTAGCTGGAAAAATAATTGAAAGCATGAGTGTTGTGTGGCTTTTCTAAAACTTCAAAAGTCTACATAATCACATAAAGGAGAATGCCATCTGTTTGTTATTAGGGTCATGTTTTATTTTCCTGACTATACTCTCAATATATTCAGTGAACTTAACTTTTTATAAAAAAATTAATTATAATTTATGTTGGGTTTAGATTAGTGATGAATTTACTCATTTCTCTCTTTCCATTAGCAGTAGAGTGGCGTTAGATAATAGATTAGAACCGTTTGGCAATTAATCACAGTCACCTACTCTTAAAAATTGCTCATTGGCCAAAATAATCAGTAGAAACACTACACAGAAAAGAAAGAATCCATCTTTTGTATCTCTAATAACATGTTGGCAGGTTTACAAAGTTTGATAACAATAACTTTTGTTCTACAACGTATAAGGAGTGTATTGTGAGACAGGATTTATAGACCATTTGCTATCACCAACCATCTGCCTTAGCATCTGTGGAATTCACGATGTTCATCAGGAAAGGCACAAAGTGGACAATACAGAACCCAGAACTTGAACTTTAGACATGAGAGATGCAGAGATTTGCCCACAATAACACAGTTACTTAAATGCAGTTAGTGACAGAACTGGGCCCAGAACCCAGTTCTCCCGATTCCTAGCCCAGTGACTATCTGAAGGCACCCTAGTGTTCTGCATAGTCAGTATCATTCTTTGCTAGAATAGATGCAGTTCTTATTAGTCCATGAGTAACTTCACATGTGATTTCCACACACATGTACTTAGGGCAGATGTTCTAGGCTATGCTAGGTAAACTGTCCATAGTTTCCACATAATATTTATCCCATGGGTTACTTGATTAGTTGTTTTATGATTCTGAAATTATATCAAGCTCAGTCTACTAATTCCTCATTATTTGTGCACCTAATTAAGGACACTATCAACTGTTTGAGAATCAATTATGAGTTATCAGAGATACAAAAGAAGTAGAAGCCCTTGCTTTTAAAGAACTTGCAGATGTGTTATACAGAAGAATGGGCAGAATGATGCTTATTAAAAAATACCTCTCCTCTTGGACCTTCAAAGCCTTTTATTTTTATTTTTTATTTTCCATTTTCCTCCCACTTAACAATCTATTTCTCAGTCTGCTTCTTCTCTTTCTTCTCCTGGTTTCTTAAGCATTAGTTTTCTAAGTCCTCTTCTCTATTCTCTCCCTGGAATGTCTCACTCAATCTTGCGGCTTCTATTACTAAAGCAAGGCTTATTAATCTTGGGTTCATGGATAGACTCCAGGGGACTGTTACTACCCTAAAATTATAAGCAAAATTGGGATAACATGTCTGTGTCTTTTTTTCAGGTTTGTAAAGGTGACCCAGACTGCGCTCTGTGATGTGGATAACACCCAGGTCCATATCTTTCCTGAACCTTAGTTGCCAAATCCAATCTCACTTCAGGCACCATCGTTTGGAGATCTCACAGCTGCTTAAAGTTGAGAAGGTACAATGCTTATCACGGCTTTTCAGCCCCTCCCCAATACCTCCACCACCCCAGGTTTTGTTTATTCTTTTGTGTTTCCTGACATAGTAAATGACATCATCATCTACCAGATTGTCCAAGCCACATATCAGGGACTTCCCAGATTCTTCCCTCCCCCTCATTCCACACATTAAGCCTAAGTCCTGCAAGTTCTTTCTCCTAAACATCTCTTGCATCTCTCCCTTCCATCTCCAACACCACTTCCTCTCCCAGCTGTCATCATTCTTTATGTGGTGCAGCAGCTTCCTGGTGTGTCTTCTTTCATCCACCTTAATCTATTCTCTATACTGAGGCTAGAGTTGCATTTCTAAATAAAATATGATTTTATCGTTCCCTGGCTTAACCCTGTTAATAGATCCTGTGAGCTCCAGAGTTCAACACCATAAAGATTATGTAGCCTTAAATAAATTGTTTCAGTCCCTCCAGTATCATCACTTGCTATAATCACTTATATCTCTGCCATGTACTTCCTATATATCCTCAAACCATGCTCTGTCCCTTCTCCTGTCCTTGAAATTTGCTTCCAATCCTCTTCCTCCAACCTCCCTGCAACCCTCCATCCCCTCCTTTTTCCTCCACCCTTTTTATTCACCAAGCTAACTGCTATTCATCTTTCAGTTCTCACTTACTAATAGAGGACTGATCGAACTTTCTCAAATAAATAAGCTCTCCCTGCTGTACATTCCCACGGCCTTTCCCTTTCATGATAATCCAGCACTTACTGCATTGTGGTCATTTGTCCCTTCTCCTTCAAGAACTGTAAGCCTAGTGAGGGCAGGGATCACATCTGTCATGTTTATCATTGTATTCCCAGTGTCTAAGATAAGGCTTAGTACTTAGTAGGTGCTCTGTAAACACTTAGCAATGAATGAAAAGATGGTTTGTATAGAACAGACAGTGAAGTGCAATTAGAGGTCTGAGAGAAAGTCTCATCATTGGTTACAATTGTCACCCAGTAAGTAGGGCTTGAGCTTGGTCCTGAAAAACGGATAGGATGTAGTTTAGGAAAGACAAGAAATAGCAGAAAACAAAGGATGGAAAACATAGTATTAAATTCTATGTGTGAAATGACTGAGAGATGAAAAGTGATCAGTGGAGAGACCAGAGTCAGGCTCATAGGTGCCTTATATCTAGTGTGGGCAATGGTTGGCTAAAATTGTAGACACTGGGTAGGACAGATAGTAAATGGCTTAAATGCTAGGGTAAGGAGGAAACCCAGTGAAGGAGTTTGAGTAGAGGAGTGACATAATGCAAGTGATATGGCATTAGAGAGCAGTGTTTCTAAAACTTTAGCCATTAGTGAATACCCTTGAGATTCTCCCCCACATATTAGAGTACCAACTTTACTACATATTACTTCATATTTTTCTTTAAGTGATTTTTCCATTTAAATAGTCTGTTTTAAAAGGAAATTACATCATTGGTATACATAAAAAAGAAATATTCATTGTCATTAGTTGAAATAAATGTAAAAAATGGATCCAATGAAAAAATGTTGAATTCTAGGTAGATATGGTTTTCTGCCCAAGTTTCTAAGTCTGAGGTCTATTCACTTTTTGTTATAAACAGAAATAAATGACTATTAAAAAGGCAATAAAGATTCTTAGCAAAACAAATCTTCTCCTTCATGTAACCATAACAAAAGAACAAAAATTAAAAAGAGAATACATTTCTCACTGTATTATTAGATATTATTTAGTCTTATATCTGGATGCCACATAAAATCATCTGCACTTCCATCAGTATTACATGTCCCCACTTTGGGTAACAGTGGTATGAAGCACAGGCCTGCAAACTTTTTCTGTAACTATTTAAGGCTTTGCGGACCAATACAACATCAGTTGCAAATACTTAACTCTGCTGCTGTAGCATGAAAGCAGACACTGACAAAACATAATCACACAGATGTAGCTGTGTCCCTGTAAAACCTTATTTCTAAAAACAGGCAGGCCATTTGGCCTGTGGGATATTATTTGCTGACCTTTGGTCTATATTAGTGGTCCACAGTTTATAGTGTGATAAGGATTATTTGGCTTGTGCATTGAATTGTGTCCTCTCCAACAGATACATTGAAGTCCTAATGTCCTGTATTTCAGAATGTGATCCTATCTGGAAATAGGGTCTTTCCAGAGGTAATCAAGGTAAAATGAGGTCATTAGGGTGGACTTTACTATGACTGTGCCCTTTTTAAAGGGGAAATTTAGACACAGACATACATACATGGAGGGAATATGATGTAAAGACACAGGGAGAAGATGATCATCTACCAGCCAAGGCAGTGCCTGAGGCTGCCAGAGGCTAGGAAGGAGAGCTGGAACAGATCTTTCCCTAGTGTCTTTAAGAGGAAGTATGGCTTTGCCAACACCTTTATTTCAGACTTCTAGTCTTCAAACTGTGAGACAGTAAATTTCTGCTGGTTAAGCCACCCAGTTTGTGATACTTCATTACAGCAATCCTAGAAAAGAAAGACAGCCTGTTTGTGCGTGTGCATGTGCGTGTGTGTGTGTGTGTGTGTGTGTGTGTGTGTGTGTGTGTTTAATATAAATTTTGGGGCCCCACCTAAGACCTAATAAATAAGAATATTTATGTGTGAGGAACAGGGATAGGCTTTAAAATGAAAATAAAAGCCTCATAGATATCATAGTTGATTCTAAGCCCACAGTTGCAGTTATAATAATCCACATGTGAGGTAATGGGATTAGATTAAGATTTGAGCCATTGGAATAGAAAGGAAGATGCTTTGATTGGTCTGATCCAAAGAGGCACTCAGTAAATGTTTGGGGAATTGGGATTGGAAGTGAAACAGATACATGTCCCTCCCAGAGGAAATTCATTACAGGCAATCAGTCATCGGCATGAGGTCTGGTTTAGAGACAGATATTTTCAAACCCCCATATTTAACATGGAAATCCATGAGTGCTAAAAGAAAGAAGACCGAGAGATGAATAAAGATTCTGGCTTCATGCCATGGTTAGATGGTGAAGGGTGGAGGGAGAGCTATTGAAGGAAACAGAGCAGGGATGGCCTTACCAGTGAGATATGAAATAGTTATTAGAGCAAGTGTTAAGAATGAATGCACAATTAGAGTCAAATCTTAGAGAAAGGAAGGGAATATATGGAAACACTTAGATTTGGGACACTTTCAGTAGTATGTGGAGCAAAGTCAGATTTGCAGGCATTGAAAGATTTTTGTAAAAGGGAAGGGCAACTATGCAGAAGAATATTGCCAAATACACATTTTTTTTTTCAACACATAGATTGGAGTCTGCCATTTCTTTAGAAAATCTAATCTTGGTTTTTATAGTTTATACAATAATGAGACAGGGCTTACATTTGTCTGAAAATGTATTCTAAATGGTCTGATGTATTTATAAATTATAATTAAGTGAAAATGTTATTCATATTAGTTTATCTATGTCTCTATCAGTTTATCTTTTTATCTAACTATCTAATACATATTCTATCTTTTTTTAAAGAACATTTTGAAGTGTTATGTTATGTAATAATTGCACATTGTAAATGAATAGTTATGAATAATTATGTATTACTCATAACAGTCTAAAAATGAAAACTAGAGAATGACAAATTAATCACTTTGGTCATGGAAATGCAAGAGATCCTATTATAAAACCCATCTTTGGCAAGGAAGAAAATGACTCAAATGCTTTGCTCTGGACTGACTTCCTACCATGGAAGCGAACATCTAATTTTACCAGTTGAAGTTAAGATAGAGCCAGCTGAAGCTTAGGCCCGAAGAGATGAGATGAATGTAGAAATGTGCTTGATTAAGACGTGAATGACTGGCCTCAACATGGCTATGGAAGACAAAGGTTTTGGGCTAACTTTTTCAGCATCTATTCTAGTACTGACACAATGCAAAAAGCAAAAAAAAAAAAAAAAAAAAAAAAAAAAAAAAAAAAAAAAAAAAAAAAAAAAAAAAAAAAAAAAAAAAAAAAAAAAAAAAAAAAAAAAAAAAAAAAAAAAAAAAAAAAAAAAAAAAAAAAAAAAAAAAAAAAAAAAAAAAAAAAAAAAAAAAAAAAAAAAAAAAAAAAAAAAAATTGGAAGTCTCAGATATTAACACAAAATAGACAGAACCAGAGAGGACAGAGGATGCAAAGAGTATGAACACAAGGGAGCATGTGGAATTTAATGCCACTTCAGGGAAATAAAAATGAAATGTCTCACCATCTGAAAGGTTTGGGACTTATAATAGAATAAGCATTTGATTAATGAAACAACATGTACTAGAAAGAACAAGGGATCATAAAAAGCTGGTTTTTAACAGCCTAAGTACCTTTTGCATCTTGAAGTCTTTTATCACCTTGTAAATCACCCCCAGGGAGAAATAACCCAAATGAAACCAGGCAGATTTCGTTACCAGCCTGTCTACCTTGAGACTTGGCTCTAGTTCCTCAAACATGTTATCTTTGCTAACACTCTGTGGTACCTTGCCTTTATTATGGAGAAAGGAACAGTGGCGTCAGTATGGTGGCCTTGCTTTTAGTAAAGGTTTGAGAACAAAAGTACCCACTCAAGAGGCACCTTCCTTTCCCTTGATGTCTCTGTTTTGCAGTCAGTCAAGCATGCCTCCATTGGTAGAAATTAACAACCATGGGTATTAGCTAGCTGGGGTCCCCCCAGATCTCATAGCATGCAGCAACAGACATCAATATCTCCCAGGTTGGCTGCAGTGGAGTTCAGGTCTGTTTCATATGCCTTTCATTTCCAGGGCCCAGATGGAAGAGCAGTAGCACAGGAGCGTGCTTTCCTCTTGGTGCGGGAAAAGAACACGGGAAGGTGAGTCAAACCACCAGAGGACATTTGAAGCCTCTGTGCAGACTTGGTATACTTTAAGTTGGCTCACGTGCCATTGGCCAAAGCAAGTCATATGACTAAGCTCAGAGTCAGTGGAGGGAAGTGTTTTTGCACACAGCAAACCCTGGCCAGGATGAAAAGGAAAGAAGTGGGAGCAAATCATTCCATTGATTATATTGTGGATTAAGGAGGTAGGTTGATCAAACAAGCACCTGGCTGGAGAGCCTGGATCCCAACTGACGATCTCTGAAGTAAAAGTGGGTGTTTTAGTCTTAGGAGATAGATGCTTTGCATGTGATATATCTTCCTAAGGTCTCAGGAAAGAGCACTGACTTTTGGAATTTGACTCACTTAGACTTATAGTCTTATCCTTAAGCAAATTTTTGGCAAAATAGCTATTGACGCCAGGAACACTGCTAATCAGGTTGCACACATGATTTAATTTAGTTCTTAAAATAGCCATGTGAGTTGATTGTTACTATCCTTTTTTTGTGTGTGAAGGAACTGAAGTTTAGAGGCTTCACAAAAAGTCATCATGCTAGGAAATCCAGAGCTGGGATTTGAACCAATGTCTGCCTGACTGCAAATTACAGTGCCATGTTGGAAGTAGGTCTCAGGCTTAAACTTATTGAGAAACTGACACACAAAATAAACATAATTTTTTTTCTCATATTCATATCCTTTGTGTCAATGATTCCACTTCAAGAGATTTATTTTAAGGAAGAAACATTAGATATAAATAAAGATATTATAAGAGTGAACATAAATGTAAACTATGGATTTTGAGTGATAATGATGTATCAGTGTAGGTTCATGGTTTGTAACAAATGTATCACTGTAGTATGGGATATTGGTAGTAGGGAAGGCTGTCCATGTGTGGGGTCAGAGGGCATATGGGGACTATGTATACTTTCAACTCATTTTGCCATGAACCTAAAAAAGTGCTCAAAAAATAAAGCTAATTCATTTTTTTTCAAGTAGAATGCCATTGTCCACAGAACATAAAAAAAGATATTTGTATAAGGATGCTCATGGTAGTGCTATTTGTAATGCAGAAAAATTGAAAATAATGTAAATTATTAAACATAAGGGATTTGTAGGTAGCCATAAAATTACTATTACTATAAACAGTATGCACAGTGCAAACCCAAATTTGTAGAAAGAATGCTCAAATATGAATAGTAAGTAATCCTGAGAAATATGCCCTTAGATGCCTCACCTTCACACAGCCACCAAATTTGTCAAGTGAACATATTTTGCTTTTGTAACTAGGGACTGTACCCTTCTACCAGACCATACTCCCCCAATAGATTTACAGCCAGACTCAAGCTGAGAAAATCTTGCATATATTTGCACCCTGTGGGTCCTACAAGGCACACTGACCTCCAACAGCAGTGCCTTCTCTAGGCCCCAGTTTGGGACCCAGGGGTAACAGATGAGGAAGAAGCAAATGGTCTTGTAGGAATTGTCCTTATGGTAGAAGAACAATTATTACTTGTACTTTCTTCATAGATTAGACATACTTTATTGTTGGGAGCCATTCTTGATGAATGCCCTGCAGACAGGGTTGGAGTTGCCTGCAAGCTAGAAGTTTGCAGAGCAGGTGGGCTTGTTTACTGAAGGAGGAAGTTTGGAATAATGTTGACTGTTTCTTGCCCCAGGGAATAAGAGACAAAACAGGAACAAGGATGTTTCCAAAGAACTTACTAAAGGTCAGAGATCATTTGCATATGTGTGGGTGTTGCTTCTCCAAGGGTATTTATATGCTGTTAGCCCTCCCGACTCTATCTCTTTGTATCTCTCTCTGTCTCTCTATTTTTCTTTCTTTTCTCAATCCTCACTCCCGCTCTCAGGAACTGTTCTGATCTTAGTTGGCGGGCTCCGGCACTTTATTATTATCATTTTTTTTTATTGAGGAAAATTGCATATAACAAAAACTTTATTAACTATTTTTAAGTGTACAGTCCAGTGGTATTAAGTATATATGTTCATATTGTTGTGTAACCATCTCCAGACACACTTTATTTTTAAGCTTATTGTTTATACTGCTTGTAGAAAATTTAGAAAACAAATTTTTGATGATAAAAATAATTTGTAGTCTCATCTCTTAGACATATATTTTTAAAATTTGAATTCATATTCTGTGTATATAGATATGTACATACATAGCTATATATACACATATGCAGCTATGTATACACATGATGTTGTACATAGATTAATTACAGCGAATGTATAATTTTATAGAGCCTTCCTCTCCTTTGCCCCTGTTTCAGATGAAAACTTAGATGAGGCAACTGGAACATAATTATACCTTAGGATACTGTGGTACTTATCATAACACTTATAACTGTTTTTGATTTTAAATGGAAAGAGTCTTTTAAAAGCAGACACTATGGGTCTAAGAAAAACACTGGTGTGGGGATTAAGTATCTAGTGTGTTTTTCAAAACATGATAACAAACATAACAAAACAAAACAAGCCCAACCACAAAATCTAGAACACCATGCCTCATTTATGTTTATGAGGAAAGGGAATATCTTTCTCAGAAGTAAGTTCTTCTTAAGGCAGAATAGACAAAGAACAAAAACTATGACTATGGACTATTTGTCAATGTTAAAATTTCTTTAGCTGAATAAGAGAGCCTCAGGCTCTGGATTAATAATTATACTTATGAGAACTAACATTTATTGAGTGTGTACTATGTATATCAACCATTTTTCTATCCAAAGCATATTTTGGGGCAATTTTATATCAACTAACTTGTTCATTTTATTGCTCTAATTAGTTCAAGTTTGCTTGAAAACATTGAATGGTTCTAGATCTTGTTTTTCTTTTTCTATTGAAAGAGTTTTTTATAGCTTAATTTAATTTATTGGGGTTAAATAATAACCCATGACCTATTGGATGTTCCTAACATCATCTAGGCTTTATTATTATAATTTTTCTTATGTAAGATGGTAATGCACAGTTCATTTTTACCCCAGGACTCAAATTACTTTCAATGAGCAATTTAGGGCACCATTAGAATGAAATAAGAATTTAACTTAGAGTGAGTGGATAATAACTGATCTCTAGAATGCTTGCAAACAGCTATTAACTTTTTAATACAATGCTAAAAGCTTTGCCAAACTAATAAGTAACTGCATTTATGTAAATATTCTATGGGCTGACCTGTTCACAATTCTTAAGGACACAAAACTTTCATTTTATTTAAACCTCTAAAGCTTTGGGGAAATGTCTATTGTCCAAATATTATAGATCTACAAAGTACAAAAAGAGACAAAAAGAATTTGACAAAGGTTTTAGAATGAGGTTCTGACAGTTTCGTTTTATATTAATCTGAGTCAGAGCTATCAAATCCAAACATAATGCAATTTTGTTGCTGTTTGCAATAAAGTTTAATAAAGATCAGAAAATTATCAAGGAATCAAAATATTTGAGAACAAGAATTGTCCTTAATTTACAGATGAGACACCAGAGGCTCAGAGAGGTGCAGTGCTTTGTTGAAAGCACGATGGGTGTCATTCCATTGACTTTTGATTCTTAGAAGAGCATTGTTTTTTAATATTCACTAGGAAGTCATTTGTAGGAGAAATTTTGGATTTTTTCATAAAGATCATTGCTCTTCAATACTCACCGTTATTGAAAATGCCTTTATTTGGAGAATACATTAAGTTTCCTGAAAATGAAACTGGAGATCTTTGGAATTAATTTCCCATTAATTAGTTAACTGCACCAAGTGCTCACCTTGCACAGGTAAGGCCTCTACAAGTAAATGAGGGCGTAGGGAGAGTACAGTATTAAGAAAGCACAAGCATTATTCTCAAGGGAAAGTGAGAGGATCTGTTGCTTTTACCTAAAGTAAAATGGATTTTGTTAGTAACTGTATTCACAACATGAAGAATAGCATAAAAAGGTAATAGCTCCATTTGCTGATGGATAATGGCTCTTCACTAATCCATATGTTCCCTATTCTAACTGATTGTGTACCATATAATCGATGTGCAATATCATTAGCCACCTCACTTTTTAAACTTAGAAGTGAAAGTCATGACTTCAGTCCTCATCATATTTCTCCTCATTTTTTCTTGTCTTTGGTAATGAAAAAGTGTGCAACTTCAGAAAAAGAAATGTTCAAAGCGAGTAGTTGATATCACTGAGCATTTTTCAGCTATCGGGTTTCATCTCAATAGAGAACACATGAGTGATACGGATGTGACTCATATATAATGCCCTTTTTTTTTCCTGTTATGTAAACATTCCAAAAGAAGGAAAAAACCATTAAAAATCAAACCCATGAAAGACGCATCATTATGAATTATGATTTAGTGGTGAAATCACTGCGGGAGAAAGAGAACCTGTCTCTCTTACCCTGATGGTACTTGCGATAAAATACAGGAGGATGTGGCACCACTCTCCTTGATAAATTGAACACTAGAAAAGCCATGAATGTGAAATTATCTAGCACATGATAAATCTGCAGTAATAAATAAAAATCCAATAGTCAGAAGAAGTTAGGAACTGTGTGAAGTTAACTTTGCTTCAGACTCTGCCTCTCTAACTTTCAACAGGACTCCTGGCTTTCTGAGGACTCTTAATTAGCCTCTTTAGTTCATGATCAGTACCACAAAATTCCTTGCCCAGAAATAAAAAGCCGTGGACCACGCAAATTTCAGTTTTAAAAATATGTCCAAAGTTAAAGAAGTAGAAACTAATAGCTGATAGATGATCATGGGGATGGGGAGCACGGCCCAGAGAATGCAGTTAGCATTAATGTATTGTCTGGGTGGAAAAGAAGGAGAGAAGGAGCAATTAGGGGGACCATTTTATAAACTATATAATGTCTAACCAACATACTGTGTTCTTGGAAGTAATAATAAAATAAAATTTAAAAAATGCAGTATTATACAAGTAATACACACTTTAATAAAAACATTAAAGATCTTGATAAACATAGGGACTGAGAAAGATCTTTGCCTTTTACTCTGGGATTATGGAATCAATGGTTTGTGATAGAGAATACAAATGCAAGATTGATCTGGGGATCTTTAACATGTATTAATTATTATTTTCTTTCAATAAAGAATCAAGAATCAAAAAAATATCATTTAGTAAAAAAGGCAAATGAAGTGCTAATACATGTTACAACATGGATGAACCTTGAAAACACCATGTTAAGTGAAATAAGCCAGTCATTAAGGACCACATATTATACAATTCTATTTATATGGAATATCCAGGGTAGGCAAATCTACAGAGTGAGGAAGTAGATTAGCAATTCCCTAGGACCAGTGGTAGGGAGCTGGGGAGGAAGAAAAAAATGAAGAAATTGGAAAGTAATGACTTGGGGCACAGAATTTCTTTTTAGGTTAATGAAAATGTTCTGAAATTGATCATGTGATGGATGTACAATTCTGTGAATACATTTACAATTATTACATTGTATGTTTTAAATGGGTAAATTGTACAGTATGTGAATTATATCTCAATAAAGCTGTTCAAAAACAAACAAAAAATATGTGCCTAAAGGATTTGTCAAGATATATGTAGAGTTAGTGTTGAGAATTTGTTGTTACTTTTAAATTAACGGGGTGCTGTAGTCTTCTAATTGGCATTCTGAGAGGCTCTTATACTATATCTTGTAGTAGGCACAGGATATCTTTTATATATGCTTTCATTGTGCCTCTGCAAAACCTGCTTTGGTTTTCAGACAAAAATGAATATCATTTAAAAATAACTGGCAAAATTCTAGAAAACATCATCAGAAAATCTCAAATCCCCCTTTATAAATAAGCTTATCAACAAAGAACGATATATGAAATGGCCCCAAGGCTAGCAGATCATTAATGTTTTTTTTTACAACAACAAATGGAGAATTTAAATTCATTTAAATTAATTTAAATAATTTTTAACAAACTCCAAGATTCAGAAGTTTGTTCAGAATATTTTCTCATTGCTGACAACATAACTCTCTTGTAGACTGAAATAAGTTAAGCGGTAATTTCATCTTGTTATTAAAGGATTTCCAATGCCTCAGTAGGTTGTTGAATAGACGGATCAATACCAAGTTGCTTCATATTTACCTTTGACTTTCCAAAGGTTGGGTCAATAAGAGTGGTTAGGCCTGTAGGTAAAGCACACCAGATATGAGAAAAGGGTCATGAAAGTTCAGCAAATAAGTTGGAGAAATAAAGTACTGGTATTATATTAAAGATAAACTTTATATTTATTTAAAATCTTGCTCTACATCATGTTATTCAACATAGTTACAAAATAAGAAATTGCTATTTTTCATAGCTAGGTAATTCCAAATGCCCCTTCTATCGGTCTCTTTTACTCCCTCCTCTCTTTACTCCCTCTCTGACTTTAATCTTTGGTAATAGACCAAAACAGAAGTGAACACACTTAGTCATTTATTTCCATCCCTTCTTCTTACCCCTGCTGAATCTGAGCCTGTGTACTGTTCTTCTTGCCACAGGTGCAAGATATGACAGAGTGAAAAAATATAAGAAAGTTGGGTTTCTTTGATTTTATTTCTAAATATCTATGAGTTAGGGAACTAGAGAGGAATCCTGGAAGCACAGAGAAGAAAGGGATTATATTTCTCTCATCCCCAAAACTAGAAAAGTCTCAGTGGATGAGAGAGAGTGGGCTACTGTTAAAAGTTAGCTCTATAGAGAAGAGGCTTACTCTCTGTCTCCCAGGTATAGTTCTGGGTTGTCTGCAAACCTTAAGAAAGCTTTGTGGGATTTAAGAGCAGAGAGAACCTATATGTGGAGAGAGCAATGAAAAGGTATTAGAAAGGAGGTGGCTGTAGAATGAATCTGGACAGATAATGTTGTAGGCAGAGTCACAAAAATTTCCCGTGATATTGGGTGGCATAGAAATATAAGATCAGATCTTTTGTCTCCATCTATGGCACAGAAGTCATTAAGAGATCCATCAACCAGAAGGAGAAACATGGACAGAAATGTGTGACTAGTGGTGACAAGCATATATGGGTGAGGATGGAGTTCCCCAGCATGATGACAAACATCTGATCTGATGCTGGACTGGACAGATGATATCTAGGACCACATGTTTTCCCTATACCACGACTCCCTGGAGCTCAGAAACAATTTTCAGAAAAGAGAAAGAAGCAAATTAACTAATACTATTTTTTTCTTCATCCCAATGGAATTAGTTCAAAAAGAATTTTAAAAAGAAAAAAATTACTCTTTCCCACATTAGTTTGCAGACTGAGCTTATGTTTGCTACACACACACACACACACACACACACACACACACACGTGTGTATGTGTGTGTGTGTGCGTGTATATATATATATATTTTTTTTTTAATTTTTTAAATTTTTTTTTTCTGACTTTCAATAAGGAGCTTAATTCCTTAGGGTGTATCAGTGCACATAGCTCATTGCTTATACAGGAGACTACATGGGACACTGGAAAGAGGTTAGATAAGGGAAGCAGAAAAGAATATCTAGCCTCTGTGCTGTTACTTCTCTCCTCTTGGCTTCAGTTTTCTTACGTGCAGAATAAAAGAGTTGGATGGGATGATCTCCAAGGACCCTTACAACTCTGATGATGTGATTCTGAGTCTATACTATCCTATTTGCCAAATTGTTGGTTAGTGATATTAAATTCAATGTTGTACATAAACCCTTATCTAGGAGCTTGGAACCTAGGTGGTCAATGAATGTTAATTCCTGACACTTGTCCAGCTCTATAGCATTTTCTAATGACCACAAATTTCTAATTCTTTCAAATTCAAAGGTGATTCCTAAGACCTAATTCACATGAAATGTCATAAATTGTTTCCTCTTTTCTCCAAGTTGCAAGTTCAGGTGCCGTTCTGGAGAAGCTTCACAATGGGCTGATTTGTCAGCATATTTGTTTCCAAGGATGCCTCTTCTGCAGTTCTTTTATTGGTGGTTGAAATCCTTCTCTCTGTGTGCTGAACAGGAGTGGTGGTTAAATCAGGGCTTAGATGGTGGCCAAGAAGGTCTGCTTTCTCACTGGTGATACATGAAGAGAAGATTAATAATGGACTCAGCGTGGCACTTGGTTGAATTCGTGACCAGGCTGAGACAGGGCCTGTGGCAGTTCTGTTGAGATCAGCTCACTTCTCCTTCTATTGGGCTCTTTATCTGGGCATGCAGACCCGTGGATGAGTGTATTATTCCAACAGGAACTATGCATTAGTTGGAATGCGTGAGTTCACAGAGATATAGAGAAATGTGGGATCATCCTAGAGTATGTGGATCTCTTTAAAACAGTCTTTGCAGGTGCTGTAGTGTATCAACAAAAGATGTGGGATTTTCACTTTGGCTCTTTTCCCTCAGGGCTGCCTGCCTCTGTCTGTATGTTTAAACCTTTCCCTGTTAGAAAGCTTCAGCTAACTACTCCCCAAGGAGATACCGTTTTTATTAGTATATACCTTTTATATAGCTGGCTGAGGGGAACAACAATTTTTTTTATGGCCATCTCAATATCCAGTCACTTATTGTCTCATCTTTCTCCTTACCCCTGCATCTTCCACCTGATTCTGAAGGCTAAGGTCTCTCATTAGTCTCTTATCACCCCATTCTTAACCTCCTTCTGATCCTTTACCCCTGTAACTGGGCTGGAGTCCATATCGGCTCATAAAGATCATTTTTGGGTTTGGCTCTTCACTTCTTTGACTCAAAATGCCTCAACTAGGAGCCTCAGCTAGTTTTTCTCCAAGCCTGGCCTGCAGATCACCTGCATCATAATAAACTTGGGGTGCCTGTGAAATACAAATTTGGAGGATCTCACTCCAGATCTCATGATTCAGAATCTTTAGTGGGAGTTCCTAAAATCGGCATTTTAAACAAACACCCTGATGCTTCTTTAGAACATTTAAGTTTAAGAGACACCACCTACTTGTCCCCTTCTACTCTGAAATTTTTCCGCTAGTAGCCACCTCTTGTGGCTTGTTCATGCTTCTTTTTTTCAGAAGGGCCTTTTATTTTTCACTGTGAGAAGAAGCTGGGGTTGACTTGCAGAGTATTTCATATGCCTCACTCCAGGAGGTGTGTATCAGTAAGTAAGTACCTTATTGTAATTTTACTGTATGCACCCAGCTGTGGCCATGAGCTTAACATGTCAGAGCATGCAGTTTCTTCCAGTTGTCATCAGAGCACATACATATACTTCCGTCCGAGTGACCATAGCATCTTCTGTGTCTTTTAACTTGTTATGTGCTAACAACTAACAGCCACATGGGGAAATGATTGCCAGCAAGAGTTGTGAGAACCACACTTGTACCTTTTTGAGAGAGTGGGCTGTTTTGTAGTTTTTGTCAGCCCACCTGCTGCATTCACTGGCTAAGTGTTTTTTGCTGATGGTCTGAGTAGCTCCATCTTGTCCTCTTCTCTCTTAGCACTTCCTAATCACACCACATGACCTGAAGTTTCATTCATTGTACTCCAATGCTATTATTGTCTGTAATTGCCACCTCAGCTCCCCATATGGCACTTACTTCAGTCTCCTGCTATTGTTTGTCCTTGGTAAATGTCCCAGTCAGTGAGGCATCTCCAGTTCTGAGCTAGTGGATTTAGAATTCTATAACATTATTGGCAATAACCCTTAGATACTGCAAATCCAGGGGTCTCTGTTGGTGGTCTGGTCAAACCCTTCCTCAGGAAAACATATTAAACGCATAGGCAGCATCCTCTCCTCTCTCTGCTTTAGTGCTCAGTGCTCGGTGCTTAGTAAGCCCCGATTAATGATGTATTGCCTGTGCTCTGGGGTCCAGCCCACTGGTTTTGGTGCACAGAGTTCCGGGCTGAGTCATGCACAATAGCCAAACTGCAGAGCAAAAAACTGGCGTTCTAAGATGAACATGTGACAGACGGGGACACTTGAGTGACCGGGAGCCAGAAGCCCACCTGTCTCTCTCCATTCCAGCTACTTCTAGCCTCAGTCCATTTCATTACCACACACACACACACACACACACACACACACACGCACACACACACACAATTTAAACTATATCCCTAACTTGGGGGACGAAAAAGCATGAGATTTTAGAATCTCTGGAAATCTCTGGGTAACAAGTGGAACATATGTTCTGATAGTAACTATTCTACAATCAACGTCCTGTCCTTCTGCACAACTGGTAACTCAGCCACCACGCCCAGCCCACTCAGTGTGATATTCATTCCTGCTGCCACCCCAACCCCAGCCCATTTCTATCTGCTGACTTGTGTTTTTTTAAAAACAAACAAACAAACAACAAAAACATAGGTGTTATTATAAAGAAAATGAATTATGTTTAATATATTTATCAGAACACTGAAACATGTTATGATATAGTAATGTCTGCGCCTCTTTACTAATGCATTAAATAACAAGAAATAGCTGTGAGTTTGATGATTACTGTAAATTTGAAGAGCTGGTGAACATACATATTTTGAGATATTTGTAACAGCTGTACTGTAATGTGAAAATATCTGTAATTTATATTGGAACAAAATCATAAGTATTGCTAATAGTACTGTGGTTTACCACACATGTTTAAAATTGGAGCAAGTGTTATGAATTTTGGTTATTTTAGAGAAATAAAGATCCCTTTTCCCATTTGTGTTCATGGTCCCACTAAATGAATTCTAAGAACACTTGATTGAGTTTTATTTCCCAATTTACCAGGAAACAAAGACCCAGAGATACAAAAGGAATTACCAAGATCACACAATTCATTTTTGGCCAAGTGGGATTCAATCTTAGATCCCCTTGATCTGTTTCTCTTTTTTCTATGCTTCACTGCTTCTGTTTACTGAACTGCAAGATGGCCTTTATTGATGATTCTGTTTTATGATTCTCCTATAGTTCTATTTCCTTTGTGTTACATTTGATTCTAGCAATTCCATACAATTCTCCTTCTCTGAGGTGCTTTAATTTTGTCTGAATATTACTGCTGTGTGGATGCATGCTCAGTTTTTTTCCCTTCCCTAACATATAATGGCAAATGCCCTAATATTTTTTCATTATTATTAATCAAAATATCATACTCTTATTTATGTAGAGGGAATTTAACAGAATCATAACAACTAGTTGGTGTGAAGAATATTTTTCTTTTGGACAGTGTGGATTTAGTGTTTGTTAGATCGTACCTTACAATTTGAACAAAATATGAAACCTAGAGAGAGACCAGCAGAGATTAACCAAATTAATAAAGCCAAATGAGGAAAGGAATGGTCTTGTCTTGTCTAAGAAGAGAGTTTGGGAGACTAGAGATGAAGTATAATATACTTTGCATAATGGATCTCAATCTCTTAGAGACTCTATTTAGATATAGTTTTCCCTAGAAGCAGAATAGATTATCAGGGACCAGCCATATTCTATGTCACTGGGTTTTATACATTTGGATTTCTCCCAGTCACTTTACTGTTTTTGAAATATTGTCTACATTGAGTTAAAGATAATTTTATATTAATCTTTAGATCTTGTGTTATTTAATTTTTCTTACATATACCTTTATCTCCTCAATTAAGTCACATGCTTTTTGAGGTTAGGGACCTGGTATTATATATTTTATTTCTTTGCATTTTTTATAGCTCTTAAAAAGGCATTTGGCTATAAGTGTGTGTCTCCAGTATAGTGGAAAGATCATCAGCTTTACACCCTGGTAGACCAGAGTATGAATATAGCTTCACTCTTTATTTTGGCCCAGTAGTAACCCAACAATGCCTCCATTTTCTTACTTAATAATACCTACCTATGCAGAGAGTTGATTAGTGAGATAATACTATGCAGAAGGTGGTTAGGACAGTAACTGGCACATAGTAGAGGTTTGAAAAGACTCATTATTATTATTCAATAACTATTTGTTTGATTTGTTGCTTCTTACCTGCTAGTGTCCATGGTGTCTCTTTTGTAGTTTTAATTATAGTAGTCATAAAAAATTAGAGTTAAATAAGATTGTGGGCTGGAGCAACATGGGGTTCACTCATACATTTTCATAGCTATTTATTGTAGATGTGTCATGTCTATCTGTCTTCTTCCTCTTTCAAAGAATTAATCCAATTGAACATAAGCCATGTTTTTTCCTGTTTTTACAGCCTTATTTACTAGTCAGTGAAATTGTTTATGCTTTCAAAAGGGCTAAAAAGAGAAACTTTTTCAAAAGGGAGAATATGGTATTGGTATTTTGGGAAGCTAATATATAACACTTTTTTAAATTTTTTTTATTTTTTTTTTTACTTTTCTGGAGTTCAGAATATATTGAGAGAGAGGACCTCAAAGATAGATGAATGGGGACCAAAATTTCAAAATATGTTATACATTAAAAAAATTTTAATGATGTTGGAAAATGACTTTAGCTATGTGGTCTAATACTTCCCCTGAACTGAACTTTGCTTCTCCAAACCAAACAGAACATGACTGGAGGGTCTCCTGCCTATGCAGACAGAGCCTACCCTGATGCATCATCTGTAGGCTTGTGCATCAGAAGAAAAGAGATGAAGTTACTCTGCTGAGCACACCTTTTTTTCTCCCAAACTCAATAGTGAGATCAGCCACTTCTTTTCATAGAGGAAGGAATGAATGAAAGAGACAGAAAAGGGCTATGTGTTCCTCTATCTGAGTTGTCCTAAAAGTGTGGTCCTTGGGCCAGAAACATCAGCACCTCCTGAGAACTGTGGCAATGTAGATTCTGAGACTTTCTGACTGCTGCATTAGTGTTTTAACAAGCCCTCTGGGCAATTCTGATTTTGCCTAAATTCGAAGACTGTTCTTACTCAATAGTCCTCAATTCTGGTTGCATGTTAGTATCTTTTGAGAAGATTTTGAAACTTATCCATGTTTGGGTCCCCAGAGCAAGCAAAAAACAAACAAAAACCCTTTACAAATCAGGATCCTTTAAGGTCGGGCCTTAGGGACTGGTATGTTTTGAAAGATCCTCAGATGATTCTGATGTGCAGTCAGGCCCCAGAGCTACTGCACAGTCTAGCTCCCTCCTATTCACATGGAACTAGGAATCCTGGGAAAGGACACAATGGACAAATGCTGGTTGTGACTTTGAACTTTCAGCCCTCTCACCTGGGTGTTTTCTTTCTTACCATCTCAGACGTAGCATTGTAAGCATTACAAACTCACCTAAGATGTAGCTCTTGGCTACATTGTGGTGACTAAGAGCCTTATGGGGTGGCAAGCTCCTTAGGCGAATGATTTGTAATGGTACCTGGCCAGATATCACTGACACCTCTAAACTTGTCACTTAAAATGTAGATTACTTTGTTTTAAGGTTTAGCAAATTTAAAATTGGCAGAAACTACCTAATGTGTTTTAACATGAATATTTCTTATGTCTTTGAAAAGAATCCAAACTCAAGACTTGGATAGCACTTGATATTATGCTTCAGAGGGCCAGTGAAAAGTAGAAAAGAAACCAAAACATCTAAGTTTGTAGGATGGCTATATATTTGGAAGAACAAAAGTTCTTGTTGAAAATGTTTTCTGTTGGCAGTGCACCGAGTACACATTATTCCAGAAGCAATGTGGCAAACTTTATGGAGGTCTTTTTAAATCCATCATTATATGCAGGTTAAATTCCTGGGCAGTTTTCTCCCCACAAAATTCTGTTGTCATTCAATACATTGCTTCACATGGAATGATTAGTAAGTGAGGTCATATGAGTTCGATAATCAGCCCTGTACCTCTCATCATTATTCTGGAGACCCACCAGGCACCTTGTCTGTGCCTTCTGCGTGGGGCCACCTCTCAAAGAGCACTGTCCGATAGAAATATGTGAGCTGCAAGTGTGAGCTCTGTGTAATTTAAAATTTTCCAATAGTGTCTTAAAATAAGTAAAAAGAACATGTGCAATTAATTTTAATAATGTATTTTATTTAACCCAATGCATTGAAAATATTTTTATTTCAACATGTAAGCATCATAAAAACTTTATACTGAAATCAGTACAAAAATATTTTTTTTTGTACCAAATCTTCGAAACCCAGTATATGTTTTATACTTACAGCACACGCCAATTTGAATTGGACACATTTCAAGTGTTCCATAGCCTCTGTAGGCTAGTGACTGTTACACTGGATAGGGAGTTCCAAAATCTGGGTCAGTCATCAAGTTTGCCTCTCACCTTTCTTATAATTCACTCCTCTAGCAATTGATTTATTTCTAAAAAGTAATGTCTCATCTTAATATTTTTTTATTTATTATTAGGAGAATATCACCAATAGTTGTTTCATTAGAGTTAGAAGTTTCTTGTTTAAAAATCTTACTTTTTGTTTGTGTTTCTTATTTATTTTGGAAAAATAGCATTTCTATCATAGTAACTTTGCAGTGCCTTTTTTTCAAAATATCTTTCAGCTTTTCAGACAAGTTTGAGATTGCCTGGAAATGCCCACTTGAGAGAAATGTAGGCTAATATTTGAATATATCTAAAAAATTGGTAAGCAATAATTCAGGAGTTCTAAAAAACAGGGAACTGGAATGTGCAAATAAGGATGAATTGTGAGTAGACAATTTTTATCATTGTTTCTTGGACCAGAGTTCCTTTGCTTTTGTTCATGAGACTTAAAATACTGACCAACTGACCACTGCCTGCCTGAAAGAAAACAGAACAACTGGAATTACTGCAGGAAAGAATGCAGCTACTAAGATATTTTTTGATTTATTACAGTAATACATGTTTAATAATTACTTGATTGATTACTAGGATATTGACTTGAGAATAAGCAAATACATTGCCATCACAAAGAGGCAACTACAGTACTAGAAGTGCCCTCCTGATATGGTTTGTGTAAGTTTTCACACCTATTTTGACAGCTGATATGGTCTTGGATTTTTTCAGTTGCAATATACTGGATTGAATTGAGGAAATAAACTAAGTGCGTTTCATGCATTCTAAGTTACAAAATTTTTTCCCTCACATTTCAGTTTTCTGAAATTACGATGCATCTTACAATTGATAATAGCTTAATGTTAATTGCAGTGGTTTTTAAAAATTTTCTGTGTTACATCAAATAATGATGTATCTTACTCTCTTTGGTATACTAGATTAGATGAAATGCAATTATACTGAACACTAATGATAGGGCATACTTTGTATTAGACTCTATCTAGGCATGATCTTGAACTCTCATTTTATTTTCACTATAAGTCCCTTTACCAATGAAAAAAATGAAGGTGGAGAAAAGTAAAATAACACACCATTTTCATACATGTAGAAAATTATAGAATCTAATTCTCGGATGGCAGGTGCTACATGTTGAATGCTTTTAGATGTCTGTGCTCTCCTGCCTTTCTATATTTGATCCAGATTCTCTTTATGAAATATGTTTTCACCCTTCTTTTCCACCTTCTAATCCCCTTTGAAATTTGGATAGATGCCACCTCCTTAAGAAAGCCATCTCTACATATCCGGAATAGGGGCCTATTCTAAATGTTTCCATTATACCTTGTTCTTACCTCTAAATTGCATTTTGATTTTTTAAAAATTTCTTTTCCACCCTACTGCAACATGCACACTCCTGTTTGCTTTAAATCTATATGCTTTAACAGTGGGCAGATGGTTTGGAATGGAGTCAACCTTTTATATATATATTTATATATTATTGACTGATTTAAAGACTTAATAGTAACTGAGTGTTATGGTTCACACATGCCTGACTTTTTTGTTTATTTTTAGTTTCTACCACTTTTTTGAGTTTATAAGTATTTCACTCCTTGTTTCTAATAAGCCACTCTTTGAGGTTGTTCAGATCCATATCATACATTATGATCTTCGTTGAATTTTGTTCCTCTGTCCTCTACCAACTTCTATGCAAAGACCATGAGTATTTTCATATTTCCACAAAAACATCCCTTTATGGATATATAATACACAACTCCATTTTTTAAATACTTTATTGGATTTTTAATATAATTAAAGACTATTTGATTGAATCAAGTCATTTTTAAGTGTTTGGCTTCATATCCAGATTTTTTATTTCATATTCATAATTAGCTTCTCAGCAGAAAAGCAAAGCATCTTTCAAACTTTTACCGAACACAGGTAACTCAAAAGTGAACTTACATATCCAAAAGAAATTTTAGAAAGTAAGTTATATTTCTCAGTTAAAAAAAGATCAGAAATGTAGCCAAAGATAAGAATTGGATTTTTGGAAATAGTAAATTATAGAAGGGAGGTGGAAGAAGGGATAAAGTGGTAGAAAAGGTACTGAAAGCACTTTGATAATGACAATGAAGACTTTGTTGGGTCTTAATTCTTTGGGGGCTTTGAATAAAAGATGGCTTCAGATTTGTGGGTCCCAATATAAGGCTCACTGAGTCAGGGAGAAAAGAAAACTTTTACACATGGAAAAAAGGCTTAATTCTTAAGACGTGTAAAAGTTTTCATTTGTTCCAACTTTTAAAAAAGGACTCTAAACCATAATTCAACAAATATAACAACCAGACTTGAATTTTATATTATATAAAATGGTGGTGAAAAGAACAGAGGTGTGAAAGGACAAAACAAATGGAGGAAAAGAGGATAAGAAAAGGAAAGAGGAAGTAGTGAAGACATATGAATAGAGAGAGACACATAGACAGAGAAAGAGAAAAAGGAAGGTTTAGGAAGAATGATGAGAATAGGTGCAAGAAGGTGATTGAGTGGTCTGTGTATAAAGCATTAGAAAATGGCCTCAGGTGTTGACTTGGCCTCTGGCCTTCATTTCATTACATATCTTCCCACTATGCTTTGAAATGATTAACTTTTTGGCCTGTATTCATAGATCATTCACTGTTCTTTATTCTTTAACTCAGAGATACGGCACTGACTGGGATGTCATAACAATTCCACAGGGTATAAATTACTCCTGAGCAACAGTATCAGTGATGAGAGCAATATTAATTTGAGGTCCAAATGAAATCAAAGGAAAGTGTAGGTTTACCTATGTACTAAAGGTTTCCTATTCTGACTCAAAGATTCTACAGTTGGATTTCATCGATTATTTGCAAAAGAAGCCATCTATAAAGTCAAAACATAACTGAAAAGCATAAATGAAATGATATTTCTACAGACTGCTGCCAGTGAAATGCTGAATGAACATCAAGAGAATTAATGTGCTTTTTAAAGGTACTTAGTCCACCCTTCACCATTTAGGATCAAACCTAAATAGAGGTTATTCCAACTGTGTGGCTGCTGGTCATGTTACTTGAGTTATGCTTCATTGCTAAGTCACTGTCTCTGCAAATTATTTGGGCAGCATACTTTGGAGTGACAGGTTGACTCTAAGCCATCTATCATGCTATTGGGCCCAATTTTCCTTTCTGATTTTCTTGGCAGACTTTGGGTTCCCTTAAGGAAACAGTGTGTCACTTGCTGTCCTTGAGAGGTTATTAGAGGTGGATAATCAATCTAGTTTCCCCTGAGATATTTGAGGGTATGCCATTTATGTGTTTGAAAATTTTTATTTCCTTGACCTCATGACTTGGTAAAGTAAGATTAAGGTAACAAAAATTAGATGTACAGTGATAAGCTAGTGCTGCTGTATTTATTTTATAAACATTAGATAAACTCTAAATATATATCCTTATATATACTAAACATTTATTTATATAGTCTAAATATATGTTCAAACATATATTCTAAATATGTATACTTCTCATATATATATACACTCATATAATTTGAATGCCCTACTTTATACTCAGCTTCCAGTAATTATAAAGTCAGGTAATGCAATGGTCAGAGCATGGCCTCTGGAGTTGCTTAGATAAAGAATGTGAGGCTTAGTGATCTGTCCACAGATGTAGTGCTAGCTGTAATTTTAACAGAGTATCTGGATTTAAAGCTGATATACTAAAGCACTGTACTGTTTCACCTCCACTCATAAACTTGTCTACTTTTAAAAGCAGATGCTGGAGGTTCTGAAGGCTATGGAAAAGATTAGAAATATATGTGAAGTATTTAGAATAATGACTATCACACAAGGGGGCATTCTATATATAGTAGTTTTCCTTACAATAATTGTTATTTTATTTTTTTCCAGAATGTAGCTGGGAGAAAAAAGGCTTCTGAATGATTAAGTATATCACACTAAATTGATGGCTTAAAGTTTATGCAGCTATTTTAGCTTCATTTATTCACAATTCTAATAAATTTCCTTATTTAGTTTCTAGGTCAACTGATTAGAAACAACAAATTAGTACAGAAAAGGCTGATGATAAATAATTGTGAGAAATGATAAGTGAAAGCCTGCAAAATATAAAACTAAAATTAGGCACATAAACTAAAGCATAACAAACATAAACAAAAGTAGCTTATTGGGGCCATTTAGTTTAAGAGTAAAGTAAAATTATTAATTCAATAAGTCTTGAGGACTACTCTGTCATAACAGTGTGCATTAATCAGTTATCTATGACATTTCTTGTGGTGTGGAATATTGTTAATGAATTATTTCTGCTTTTGCATGTGTGAAAAACTGTATTTTACCTTTATTTCTGAAAGGTATTTTCACTGGATAGAAAATTTTAGATTGATTTTACTGCTTTCAGTACTTTAAAGATTTTGCTCCACTGTTTTCTCATTTGCAGTTTTCAATGAGAGATCTACTGTCATCCTTATCTTTGTTCCCTGCACCTTATGGATAGATTTTATGGACCTGCTTTCAAGTGTACTAATGTCTTCTACTGTAATATCTAATCTGTTGTTATTTCCATCTGGACTATTTTATTTACATTAGAAAATTACAGTTTTCATCTCAAGAAGTTCATTTTTGAGCTCTCATGCATCAATTTTTAAACATATGGAATACAATGATAACTGGTTTAATGTTATTTTCTGGTAATTCTAATATCTGTGTAAGTTCTGGATCACTTTAATTGATTGATTTTTTTCCCTCTTCATTATGAAATGAGTTTTTCTGCTTCTTTTCATGCTGGTGATTTTTGATTGAATGATAGACATTATAATTTTATCTTTTTGGGTACTGAATATTTTTATATTTTATAAATACTCTTGAGCTTTGTCCTGGGATACAGTTACATTATTTGGAAACAGTTAACACTTTCAGGTCTTGCATTCAAGATTTGTTAGGTGAAAACAGAGCAGTAGTTTCAGGCTAATTGACCCCTAATAGTGAGGCAAGACCCTTCTAAGTTCTCAATCTAATAATTACAAATGTTCTATTCTGACTGGTAGAAAAAGACAATGTCCTCATCTCTGTGTGAGTGCTGAGTATTGTTCCCTCTAATTCTTTTAGGTAGTTCTTTTTTCGAAAACAGGCAATTTTCTTATGTGAATGCACTGATCAGTATTTTGCTGAATACTCTAGGGGGATGTGATGATTAATTTTATGAGTCAATTTGGTTGACCCATGGGATGTCCAGACATTTGGTCAAACATTATTTTGGGTACATCTGTGAGGATGTTTCTAAATGAGATTAACATTTGAATTGGTAGACTGAGTAAAGTAGATTGCCCCAGATTGTAGATGGGCGTTATCCAATCAAGTGAAGGACCAAATAGAAAAAAAAAATACTGACCATCCCCTGAGTAAGAGAGAATTTTTATCATCTGACTGCATCTGCCCTGGAACATCAGCCATTCCTGGGTCTTGAGGCTCCCAGTCTTTGGACTAGAACTATACTATTTATTGGCTTTTCTGATTTTCAGGCACTACACTATTGGCTCTCCCGGGTCTCTAGCTTGCTGACTGCAGATCTTGGAACTTGTCAGCCTCCATAATCGCATAAGACAATTCTTTATAATAAATGTATGTATGTATATATGTATCTCCTATTGGTTCTGTTTCTCTGGAGAACCTTGACTAATGCTCGGGAGTCTTCTCTTGGTGATTATCTCTCCTCCTGTACTTTAAACACTTTGATCTTCTCACACACTCAGCTTCATGTCCTCAACTCAGGGTGTCTGTTGAACTTCATCTGAGTTCAACCTCCTTGCATTACATCTTGGAAACTCTCTCACATTAGTAAGATGGCCAACTGTAGGGCTTGCCTCCTTTGTTTCTCATCCCTCAGGAATTTTTATACTTTGTTAGCTAATTCAGTACCCTAAAAATTACTATTTCATGAATTTTTTTCTGTGTTTTAGTTGTTTCAGGTGGAAAGGTAAATCTATTTTAACTTATCTAAAAGTAGAAGTCTTTGATCATTGGTCTAAATTATAATTAAGATTATCAGGAAAAGCCTAATGTACTTTGTATCAAATACAGTATTTATAAAGATAGAACTATGTAGACAATTTACAAAAATAACTCAGAGTGTTAGCATATAAGATGGTAAAAACTATCTGGAGATCTTTGGTCTATAGAATAAGTTACTCTGAAAGAATTTTGGAGGCAGAGATTTACTATAGAAAAAATACAATTATAGTATTTGAAAAGTTAATATGTAGGTGCCTTTGGGGAAAATGCTTTCTGTTAAAAAAACAAAACAAAACAAAAAAAAAACACAAAAAACCATGGAATTTGGTGGGATGGCTGCGGGCAAGGAAGTATGACCAGAAGATGCATCACTTGGATGGGCTTAGCCTCTGTGAGTACGCATATACTGTTCTTCAACCCTTAACTACAGGAGCAGAAAACTCCTTGTGAGATCTATTTATAGGCATTTGCTTCTTGAAACACACACATAGCTACCATATAGCATAGTATTTTTTATTTTTTACTTTTTAAAATGTAGCTTCAAGAATAACTACTGTTGACTTGCATTCTGTGACCTTCACAGATTATAGACTGGTTTTATCTGTGCCCTTTCTCCCAAAGCTTGTGTGGATATTATTAGCATGTGTGTATGTGAAACTAAAGTCAGAGATACTCTTGTTATTTTTTTTAATCCAGTAAATGGAGAAACCAGTATCCATTATCAAGTGGAAGAAGAAAAAATGATTAATGTCTTACAGTCATCTTCAGGACTGAGAAATACTTCCATGGTGTATTTTGGGCATTACAGGCCACTCTAGCTATGTCTACTTGACTTCTCCACAATCAGCTAAATAGTGAACAATTCTGTTATTTTTTATGATGTAAAGCACCTGATAATACCTGATTTTTAGACATACCTTCAATCCCCTTTTTTTCTAGAATAATAGGTACAACGTTTCTGTTAGTACATAAACAAATTAATATGAAATGACTGTATATTCGCGGACACTTCTCTTGGGGAATATTTTATTCACGCTACCTAACAGAAATAATTAGTTCTTTCAATGAATTTAGAATTGTGTTATGACAGGAACTTCATCTTTATTCTTTTATGTATGTGACCAACAATAAATATATATATACAGTAGTTCTCCTTATCCATAGAGGATATGTTCCAAGATCTCCAGCAGATGCCTGAAACCAAACCTGATCAATATATATGCTATGTTTCTCAGAATGACAGATAATTTAAAACTTATGAATTGTTAATTTTTGGAATTTTTTATTTAATATTTTTTGGACTGCTGTTGACTGGGTAACTGAGACCATGAAAAGCGAAACCGCTGATAAAGGGGGTTTACTGTACAACGAGCAAATACATTAATGGATTATGGACACACTAAAGCAGTGTATTAATGCTTTTAACACTTGGGGAAGAAAATCACACCCCAAAATTATTAAGGAGCAAGTCTAGAAACATAATTTTCAAGACTCAGTGAAAAATAAAAATATGAGGCACCAAATTAAAAAATTATTACGAATTTTAAGATGGTGACAGTAAAGCTTTAGATCAAGTGCCAGGCTCTGTGTGACCATACTTATTATACACCACGAAGCCATCTCTATTAAGGACTATAAGAAGTAAAAATCAATTTCAAATTCATAGAACAAAACAAACACCACATATACCATTGGTCTAATGAAATTTTCTATACTTAATTTTATTATCATAAAAATTTTATTAGTTGAAGTCTTAGACTTTTCAAATCAAAAAATAAATGTGGGTATTGTGATGACAAGTATTGAGTTTTATATTTGGAGAAATGTTGAAGTAATATTTCACTATTGATTGAGTATTCTGTGGATATTTGAATATCTTCGATTGGTCACATTAGTTTTATACTTCTGTTTTTGGTACTATTAAAGTGGATGCAATAACTTAAAGCCTTAAGCTTAAATGAAATACTGTGGCTAAGACTACTAACTTAAACACATAAAACTAGATTCCTTGAATTATCTCACATGACAGATATTTGCTCTGGGGGAGCTAAATAATTTTCTGAGAACACATCTTATCTTTGATTTGTTTGTTCAAAAATAGCACTCAAATGGATTATGGTGCCATCAAATTTTTATTAAAATCTGTAACAGCCAAAGTAAGACCGTTTACTAAACTGTCAAGATGCATTTTGGCCTGTCCTTCTCCTTCCATTTTCTTCTCTTCTAGGGATTTAAATACAATTGGGATTATAAAAATCACATTAAGATTAAAAGACTGTAGGATAAGTTTCACCTGGGATACTAATAAAAAATGCAATCTGAGATTTGATTCCAGATCTACCCAATGAGACTCCATAGGCAGGTGCCTAGAATCTGAATTTTTTATGCTTTCCAGATGTTTCTCATGCACACTAAAGTTTGAAAACCACTGCCCTCAAGTCTTAACTACCATTTAAAAGAACTTCTAATGGATACAGCCATAATATCATAATATTATTGATTAATAGAGTCTGCTTTTAATACATAATTGCTAAAATACATAGCTGTATGGATTGAAATATATAAATGTGTTGTCTTGCTAAAAGGAGATCTGACTGAGTCAAATCTCTGACATGTTTCAAGTTCAGCTGTGAAATTTGATGACGTTTAGCTGAATGTAAATGCCAGGCTAAATGTGCGTCTGTGTTCCCTACCCCTCCCTGCTGACACCAATTCACTGGCTTGAGGCTCATCTTTATGCAGAAACTGCTTATCGCTCCCTGCTCCCTGAGTTTCTATAGAAAGACATGGGTTACAAAGTCAAGAGCAGCAGACTTCTCTAAGCTTCTCTTCCAGTCAGTGACATAGAGCTGTATCAAGCAGGGCTCGCCACTGGTCTAATTTGATCTTTCCAGAGAGGATTAAAAATATTGTTCTTGCCTGAGTTAGGATATTGCTGCTAAATTTCAATATGTCAGAGAAGATTTTTCATTTTCTCAGTGCCAGTGCTGACTAAGATGGTAAGTGACAACACGGCAGTATTTGCATTACCTTTCTTATCTTGCACATTTTTCAACCATGTCAGAGAAGAAGAGGTGATTTGAAGGCAAATTTACAACGATTATAAAATGGGCGCCTGGCCCACACTCTGAAGGATTGAGAATGAGCTAAAAATGCTGGAAGGGATGAGTAAAGCCTTCTGTCATATACCTGCACCTCACCTGAGTTTGTAATTTTGTATATTGGGTGATGCTACCACTTTGCTTTGAAATTGGAGGCCTCGATTTTGAATTTTATAAGTGTACAAAAGAGGGACTTCACTTAGCAGTCAGTGTGTATCTCACTTAGAGATGATTTAATACATATTATGTCATGTTCGTAAAAACACTTTATACTTATTGAAATGTTTGCAGACACATTATTTTATTTAATTCATGCCAAAAACCTATTAGGTATGCAAAGCAGGTACTATTATCTCTGCCTTATGGATGAGGGAATAAGCTAATACTTAGTGAAGCCAGCTTTGGAATTCCAAATGTTTGAACTTCGAGTTAACAAAAGAAATCATATCTCTAGAAAGAAAATAGTTGTACGTTGTACGTCTGGCTTCTAAAAATGAAAATGTGAGTTTTTTGTTGCCTTATATTACTATCATTGTGCTGTTAGCTATGTGCAGCTCTAAGGAATAAGATGGAGTCACCTGTTCCCACTCTAGGGGCCTGGGTGGAGGGGTGGGGTGGCACTCTTTCAGAATTTAAAACATGTTTTGGTAAGGAGCGTGTCCTGGGGTGCAATATTATTTGTTACAAAATACTTGATCAAATTTAAATAGCCATTCTGCTCTAAAATGCAAAGTGATATACTCTTAGATTTAAAAAAATCTGATCTGCTGATTCATTGGCTAGTATTTCTACTCTTTTCTGTTTACAGCTCTCTGATCACTGGGTTTGAGAAGAGACCTGAGTACTTTCCTTGTCCAGAGGCATAAATTACTGACAGTGTAAGATTCTGTGGTAGAACTTATTAGGCACTAAAATTCTAATACCTCATGCTTGTGACAAAGATAATAATAGGAGTTGAAAATACCGCAATATGAATCTATTCTAATGACAAAGATTGTAATGAGAATGGGAAAAGCTGCAGAGTGAACCCATTCTCATTATGTTCTGAAGCCAAATTTCCTGCCTTCAGCATGAATTGTTTTCCTGGGCTCTTTAATCAAGAATGTTCCATTTGAAGCAATATCAGAACTAGCAGAAAACAAATATTCCTCTTCTGAGCACCTATCTGTTTCCTCATTCAATTAACCAAATTAGAATAAAGAACACTATTTTAGAAGCCTCATTGTAGAAGATATGTGTGTGTGTGTGTGTGTGTATTTTTAATCAGCTAATTAAAAATTAACTGATTTAGATTTGAAGCAAAAAAGTGCTCACATTGTCTTTCCCTTATTTACAAAGGACATGGAGTATATGCTTTCTGCCCCAATCATTTTGCTGTATGGTCATAAAGCTTCCAGCTGTGATTAGTGGGAAATAATTTAGTAAGTATTGCTACAAAAATATCTACTTAGCTTTGTTGTTTATTGTTATTCAGATTGCTTTAGGTGTTTTAGGTTGTTCTTTTCCTTCTTAAAAAGGATTCACTGCTATTGATAATGGCTCACACTGTTCCAGGCAATAGTAAAGTGTGTTACCCTATTTATTTTACTCTCATTGTCATTTGAGAAAGTGAATTGGCCAAATGTCCTTTTGAAGCTACCATCGTGGCTACATTTTCCAATTTCTAATGTGATAAAGTGTGATGAAACAACTAATGAAACCCAATAGGCAATGCCAGACCTAAGGTAATCCTGTCTGTCCCACAACCTCAGAAGTTGACTCTTTGCCATACTTTTCTGGGCAGATAATGCAATTCAGAGCAAAATATTCTTTGAAGTTCTTTTGGACATGATGATAATGAAGGATTGCAAAGTGAGATCATTGGTATTTCAGAAACTGCAGATACTGATGTTATGAAAGAAATATTTAGTCCAAGCATGGCTAAGAAAACTAAATCTTAATTGGCAGTTTTGGAAATCCCGTCTGATGCAGGATGCCTTTTCTGAATCTAAAATAGGAATATTTCTACTAACCAGTTTCCATGGCTGCTTCAATTCTTTAGTGAATGTGCACTCCTGGTGTATCCTTACTAAAGATAGTTGATACATGTATTTGTTCACAAAACATTCAGCTGTCTGTATAACTTCAGTGTAAATATTTATTGAGGATGACAGGCATGGGGGAGGCAGAGAATTGGAGCATGGAAAAGGTAACCGGCACCAGTTTAAGTTAGAGAGCATGTGGAAGGGGAACAGGGCATTGAGCAGAGGATGACAAGTGTGTGCTTAAGAGAGAAGTGTGAACAGGGTGGGAGGAGAGGGTTGTGCATTTGCATAAATTGACTGGGAGTGGGGAAGGTGATGATGGAAGGCGGGAAGAGTGTGGTATTTGGGTGGAAAATAACAACTTAGAAGTGACTCATCCTCTATCTACAGAGGAGGGTACTCCCGCTGCTACATCAGTGAGAGTTCACCGAATACATGGTTCTTGAGCAAACCTGTTCACATGGTACAGTTTTGTGACTTTTCCTGATTATTGATCTCTAAAGTTCTAAAAGCTAGAAGAGACAGAGGTTTCAGTGGAATCAATATTATTTCTATTACGAATAAAATCTCAGAAGGAGGGCCTGCATAGATTAATCTGTGTACAGCCAAACCTAGACTTAAGAATCTTTTGAAGATAATAGTGAGATTATGTCTTAAATTTAATTTTAAGGTGTTTTTATTCCACTTGACTTTATATTTGCTCTTTCCTATTTTATTGCTTCTTGAAATGAAATTGGACAATAGTATGTTATAAATATGGAATAAAGAAATATTATAAATTTTGAATTTTTCAACTGCTATCATTTAAAGTAAAATTAAATGACTGCATAATTATTTTGTTAATTACTTCCAAAAACTGTTTTAAAACTCAAAGGTTGTGTAAATTATCAAATCCATACCCTGATCATTAGTGATTGTCCATCCATACCGTATCTATTGAATCCTATAAATACCTTGCTTTTTTTCAATGGGGAAAGACAAATTAAAAAACAAAAAAGACTGTTAGGCAGAGAAGAGAGAAATGAGGGAAACAATAGAAACTGCAAAAAATCCACTTTATTCCACTTGATTTGTCACCCGAATTAGTTAGGGACTACTAGTATACTAATATGATTGTGATAACATAGCATCCTGCACTTAATCCAAACTTAAATTATACAAGCATTTTTACTATCACCAATTTTAACTAGTTTGAGATAAAAGGCTTGAGTGTAACAAGTTTCTGTGGTTTTTAATTCTTTAGAGTTGTTATTCTGATTTAATGTAACAACCTTAATTCATCTTTGGTGTTCTTAGTCAACTAGTGGAAAAATAAGTACTCATCTGGAAAGCTTAGGCAAGATATAATTAGAGATATACATAGACTTTTTAAAAATTGAAAATTAGAAAAGTGATTGCTTATATTAATAAATTTATATTTAATTCATACTAATTGATATTAAATTAACAGAAGAGTGATAAATCTATTAATTTATCCTAGTAGGATTAAAAAGTCTTCCTACTCTATTCCAGTCTAGTTTGAAGGTAGACAATGAATATATCCTTCCTTTTTTTAATATTTGGGTATAGTGACTTTCAAGGTCCTAAGTTTATTGGCATAATTTAATGGAAAAATTTATGCTTCAAAGCATCCATTTTTCTTCCTAAGCTTTGTGGTTTTCAATTTCTCAAGTACTAGGTGGCTTTTAGTTTATATGCAGAACAGAGTCTTCTCAACTTTTTGATTTCCTTAATAAAATATTCAATGAAAAATTAAACCAAAGTGTGTATGAAACAAAAATATGATTTCACCCTTATTCTTGTCTTTGTGGTTGTTGAAATGCAGTTATTTTTTATAAGTATCTAAGTAATAAGCTTAAGGATAAACTGTCTTCTTTTTTTTGACTAACTTGTTTCAAAAGTGATTGAGCCCAAGTGCAAATAAAATAATATTTAAAACAACAAAGTTCTGAACTCAACTGCATTAATGCCATTGTTATAGCTCAAGGCTGAATTATATACTCTCTCCCCTGCACCCCTTCCCCTCCTTTCTCTCCTCCTCCTGTACAATATTTTCTGGAAAAGAAATCTGGGAAAAGAGACATTAGCTTAAATGTTATTAACTTTACACAAGCACATATCATCAGATTGGTATTCTTGAATTGATTTGAAAGATTGTTAATGGCTTTAAATACAAAATTCTGTATTCCATTGGTGGGAAAACTATTGGGTAGAGTATAGGATTATAAAGCATTTTCAGAATTAATCTGAAGGGGTTGCTATAGAACACAGTTTGGTTTCTGGGGGCTGTACAGAACACCTGTTCCTAGCTTCAGGTAAGGACTCAACTCCTGAGAGTACTTCCTAGGATTACCATCTAAGTTTTTCTCTCTTCTGTGGATATCCAAAGATGAACTGTTTAGATCTAGGAGCATTAGAGATACCTGTGAAAGAGATAACTCTTAAGAGCCCTGGAATTTCCTTATTAGTCAGATAGCCACTGGGGAGAGACAACAGTTCCTAGGCTGGGTGGTGGCCTATTGTTAAGTCACTACAGTTAGTCTCAGTCCAGAGCAGCTCCCTAATGTGAATTTCATCATCCTCTGTCGTCCCTGCTAACCAAATTTCATGGCATCAGGGAGGTGTTCTCTAACTTAGTATAAAAATTAACTGAAATTATTTTGTAGTCAATGATGCAAAAGTTGTTGTGTAAATTAGCATTTACAACTTTACTGGCTGATAAGAAAGTGCAAGATAGACTGTAATTTGTGTCAGGAGTGTGGTTGATATCTTGCCTCTCTGTTGTGTGGCATGATATGCTTTCAAGCTGACAGTATTTTTAAATTTAAGACTTTAACTTAAAGATGAAAAAGTTGAGGACCAAGGATATTAGGTGGCTCACATAGATATTTTGTGGCAGAATCAGTATGCAACACCAATTCAAGTTATCAGATGTCCTTTGTCAGGTCAAAAGCTTTTTGATAACTCAAAAACTATTAAGACTCTAGTTGCGATGAATTTTTGGTTTCCACTTTGAAATGTGGGCCACTTTAGCAGGGGATACTCTAAAGGAGCTTTCTACGCAGTCCTCTGCCTGTCAATGTCACCTTATACTCAAGTAGATTTGTTCAAAATAGCTACATTTCTCCCAGAAGCCAATTTTGTTTGGAGGATAATATAGGCCATGGTTTCATCTGGGTTTGAAGCATGCTGATTGTACATAGCTATATTTATTATAACACTTGAAAGGAAAACGTCATAAAACTAAAAGTCTCCCATAAGTAGAACACTATTTCATTTGATTTAGAATTGTGGAAGCTGAAAGCAAATATAGCCAAAAACTTTCTCTAAACTTCTTTAAAAGAAGTCCTAGAAAAAACTCCTCCTTCAATGATTTTTAAGTAATAACTCTGAATGTGGATGCCACTTCGGAACATATACATCTATTCCAAGTGCTATGTCCCTCTTTCTGGCCAGCATCACATCATATTTCTTTTACTCTCTGTCCTTTTCCCAATAAAGTAAGTGAAAAGGGGACATGTACATATTTTATGCTTGTACCAAGACATAAGTACCTTTTTATTTTCTTCTTCCAAGACGGTATGTTGTTATGTAGGAGTGAGTATACAGAAGGTAGAAAGCAAAAAAAAAAAAAATCCATCTTTGTTTATTTGCTGCTTTTGACGTAAGTGATATGTGAAGTCATTTTCTAATTTTACCGTTCAGGAGAATCATCTGGGGCATATTATTCCTAGACCTCGTTCTCAGAGATTTGTTTCTGGAAATGCCCTAAATGATAATGCCCATGGCTCCTGGACAGTTTGAAGAGAACTAAGAGTTCGAGTCCCCAGAGAGAGATGGAATGTTGCTGGAGGTGGTGCTGTAATCCTTCACTTTCCTAATCATAGTGCTCTTAGTGACTTGGAATTTTATATTTCTCCATTTTTTTTTCTGATGTTAAATCTTGTTGAGTCTTTAAAAGCTGACTGGAAAAAATGCAAATATATTGAACATTCACATGTCAAAGGAGAAGATTCCTTGGCAACCTAGGAGGAGATTGAGAATTCAAGTTTTTTCCTCCTGTTGCATTAACTGTTGATACACAGTCACTTCTGGCCATGCTGCTGGAAGTGAAGACAGGAGGAGAAACACCCTTTTCTCCCTTCCTTCTGCTCTTCAGTCCCTTTCTTGGGCTTCCCATTTGCTGAACCCAGCTAAAAGCCAGAAATTTCTGAGCTGGCTGAGCCTGAAAAACGTAGCTAGCTTAGGAGTCACACACGCTGGCATACAGAACAGAGCAAAAGATGGGAGAGGCACAAATCAAATCTGACAGTGAATAGTCCAGGACTTGGGAGTAATCTTGGCCTGGTAGAGAATCAGGGCAAGCACATTACCCAGAGTGAATGTTCAGGCCAGAAGAACTAACCCCTAAAGGTCCATGTCCATTCAGAGGAGGGGAGTCTGACACTGTTCTGAGTCAGAGCTGGGGACCACCAGGACGCTTTCTATTGAGGGAATCTAAGCTTCTCAGAAGGAAAGGGTCTTTTTCACTGGCTGGCCCTCCCATTTCACCCTAGCAGCAAGTCAGGCATTTCTGAGTAGAAATACCTCAGTTTATGTATCAGAGAGTCCATGCCTCAGCAGAGCAGTGCCTGGCACAAACTCCCTCTCCCAGTTTTTTCTGGGGTCTATTTGGAAAGTTTCATCTCTCTTGTTGCCAATGTGATCAGAATGCAGCAGAAAGCTGTGATTGTATCCTGGGGGCAAACTGAACAAAAAAAGGCAACCTACAATTATATTAACTGTTTAAGAATAAAAAATTAAAGCAGATGTGCCTGCCAAATGTTTATTTTCTGTGGAGAAATAGACTCACTTCATGTTTTCAGACTGTTCTGTGGACAATAAGAGTGAATTTGGAGTCAGGTAATGACTTAGGAATTTGAATTATTTCTTTCAAAGTACAAAGCTCTTTAAGGGCCAGCATGTAATGAAGTTTGTGATATGCATATAAAACTATTATAAAAGTCTCAGTTGGCATGAGACTCTATAAATTTGCAACCTGGAGGGTTGTCTAAAGGGATTTGGACTTCTCTTCAAAGTGGATTTGAAAGGCTCCTCACTGGGTCTCCATTCAGCAGCCAATCCAGAGGATCCAGCCCAAGAAGACATGCTTTGTGTCACAAACATCTGGCCACCCACCTTTTCAGAGACACTGAGGACTTTTGATGTGGTTCACATAACATTTTCTTACAGCGAGCTCGGTTTTAACCTCATTTCTTGCTTAACAAATTTTTGTATTTCAGATGTAACCTTTTCCTTTTGCTCCCTGACCAAGGACACTGCAAGATAGCCCAGCTAACTTTTGTAGTCTGTCATTGGTCCTTTTGCCAGCCTTGTTTTTAAAAATCTTCATATTGCTTCCCTCATTCAATCCATCATTTTACACTTGAAAAGGTAATAGTTCTCCCATCAGACAACTTTGGAGAAATCCCCTGCTATGATTTATCTTATGTTACGTACCCTGATAAAGGTTCTCGGGAAGTGAGGCCCCTTCAGTCCATGTAAGGTCGTTCTCCTGATGCTTGTGCAAAATGAGTGCCAATTGTGCATGTTTGGATTTGAAGCATTCTCCTGGATGATTTAAATGGAGTTAAGAGAAGGAATGGTTTCTATGCATTAGACAGGTCATGAATGGGAGAAAGTCTTTTGTAGGTGTTAGAATGTCAATGATAGCACTTAAGTTCAAATCTGCTCCTCCAATATTTGGTACAAAGATAAGCCTGCCCCCAAATATTTAATATCTTATTATATTCATACTCTGTGATTATTTAAAACCTTTTGGTATGTTTTAAGGTTTTCTCCCTTAAACTTCTTAGGGACATTAATCCTTACTGACATGAGGAATTAAAGCAAGTCTAGATATCATTTTTTTCTTAAATCACAGTATTTGAAAATAATAGCCAGTGAATTTCAAAGCAATTTTACCTGTAATTTTCAATATGGACTATGTTTAGTAGATAGGCTGGCAGTTTGTGGATAAAAGCAGCACTACGAAGTCAAATTTGTTTTCAGGTCTGGGAAGACATTCTGAGGAAGACCAGTTTGGTTATTTAATTTCTCTGTAATAAGGACAAGGTCAGGTATTATATAGGAAGCATTTATGATACCCATTCATTTGTAAAACTTCATTATTTTCCCATTTTATAATCTCAACTACCTAAAATACTTCATGTCTATTTTCTTTTCTCTTGAAATTTATTCTCACCTCATATATTAATTTTAGCCAAGATCATTTATTCAAGAAACACCTATTGTATTTTTCTTATGTATAAGGTCCTATGTTCATTGCTGGGAATGTAGCACTGAACAAGATAGAAAGTCTTGCCCTCAGAGTTCCCAAGTATAGTGAGTCTCCTGGCATTAATTTCTGCTAATAGGATGAAAACACCTAGCTGACTATCGAGTATAAGCTTGTTAAGGGATAGAAGATAATGATTTAAAATCTAGTTTAGGTATGTGTGGTAGACCTGAGACCATTCCTGCTCTTACTTAGTGTTCTGAGTGGCTTTTATCAGTTGCACAGATGGATTTGTCCTGCTTTCCACACTCTTGCTCTACAAGGCTGACTTTAAGCAAGTCTGTAGTAAGGGCACCAACACAAGGACTGAATTGAGAAACTGGGCCTTACACGTGAGGCTTCAAACCATCAGTGTTAATAAGCCACATAAATTACACTGAAATACTAGGGAAAGAAAGGGAAGGAAATCAGATTACCAGGTCACTTGGTCTGATAGAGGCTAAAGACTTCATGTGGCTACTGTTTTCAGGATAGTTTTATGATCTTCATTCATGCTTAGGAACATGGTTGTCTTCTTTACTGTGGAAACCAGAGCCTATATACCATGAGTTATTATCTTTAATATTTGCAGTTTCTGGGTTAACGTTGCTGTCTTAGTCATGACAGTGACTGAAGAGAATATCAGAATTTTTAAATAAATGATACTTCAAGATTATCAATTTCAAAATATTTTTAAAATTAAGTAATTATAAGAACATTTTACTGGAAATTTTTCAGCTTAGGCTTTCCTTTAGAAATATGATTTGGTCCTATAAATTATAGGAGAGAAATTTTTTTAGTTGTTCTCATATAATTAAATTTTATGTTATTTATACTTGGTGTACTAAATACAAGGGAAGACATCTTTTATTATCTAATAATTTAAATAATTTGAATTAGATTTTGAAGTAGCATTAGTGGTATCACCTTTGTTGGTTTATTGATAATAAGCTGTAAAACTAAGGATTCTGACCACCCTCCTTTGAAGAAAACAATTTGACTTTACCCCCTCATTTTTCCTCTCTCTCTCCCTTAAGAATTTGACCTCAAAAGCAAGGGAAGTAAAAGCAAAAATAAATGAATAGGACTATATCAAACTAAAAAGCCTTTGATCAGCAAAAGAAATATGGAAATGGGAAAATATATTTGCAAGCAACACCTCCGATAAGGGCCTAATATCTAAAATGTACAGAGAACTCATACAATTCAATAACAACAAAAATACCCCAAAGGATCCAATCAAAAAAATGGGCAGAAGACCTGAACAGACACTTCTCCCTAGAGGACATATAAATGGCCAACAAATATATGAAAAGATGCTCAACATCGCTAGCTATTAGGGAAATGCAAATCAAAACCACAATGAGATACCATCTCACACCTGTTAGAATGGCTATAATCAAAAGGACAAGCAATAACAAGTATTGGAGAGGATATGGAGTAAAAGGAACCCTCATACACTGCTGGTGGGACTACAAATCAGTACAGCCACTATGGAGAACAGTATGGTGGTTCCTCAAAAAACTAAGAATTGATCTACTATATGATCCAGCAATCCCTCTACTGGGCATTTACCCCAAAGACTTTAAAACCCATATCCATTATTCACAGTGGCCAGGACATGGAAGCAACTCAAGGGTTCTATGATAGATAACTGGGTTCTACGATAGATAACTGGCTAAAAAACTTGTGGTACATATATACAATGGAATATTACTCAGCCATAAGATGAGATGAAATACTGCCATTCGCGACAATATGAATGGAACTTGAGATAATTATGCTAAGTGAAATAAGCCAGACAGAAATAGTTGAAAATCACATGATATCACTTATATGTAGGATATAAACCTAAAAGCAACAAATGAGCAGGACAATCAAACAGAGACTCATGGACATGGACTATAGACTAGTGTTTATTAGTGTGGTGGGGGAGGAGGGAGGAGTTAAACAGAGTAAAGGGGGTCAAATATAGGGGAGTAGGGGAATGGTGAAGTGAATAAAGGGGATCAAATATATGGTAGCTGAAGGAAACTGGATTTTGGGTGGTAAACACACAATAGAATATAGACATGTCAAATGATTATGTATACCTGAAAATTATATAATTGTATTAATCAATGTTACCCCAATAAGCATAGTTTAAAAAAATAATGTGGTGGAGTTAGAATTAGACTAGCATTTGGAAGCTTGCATTTTATTCTGCCCCTCAAGTTTATTCTAGAAAATCTCTAAAGCTGTTTGATTTTATTTTTTCCATTGGTAAGATAGAGTAATAATTTAAACTCATGCAACTTGCAGAGTCTCAATTGGAAGAATTGATATAAATGGATTTTTAAAACTGCAAAGTATGATATAAATGTAAGATATTATAATTATTAGTCTCTGGCCTTATACAAGGTCATATATCTATGTGGAAAATTTCCATATGATGCAAAAATGTACACAATGTAAGTTTCCAATGCCTGCTGTTTCCTAGTTCTTCAGTTTCCTTATTACTTCACTTCTGAGAGGTAACTGATGTTCCTGATGAGGCTTTATGGGAATACTGACCTAAGAAGATTTTACTAAGTGTGTTTACTAGACATAGGTAATGCAGTTTTAGTTTTAGTGGGACATAGTTTTCAGTATGTGATATAGCTCAAGATTTAAGAAATGCAGTTTAATCACGTCTCTTGTTTCAAATAGAAAGGAGTAGAAATCCATATGCTGTTAGCTTGCTGAACCAGTGTTTTCTTTCAAATATATGCTGAAGTTCATGGAGCACCTGAAAAGGACGAAAATAATGCTACACAAAAATGCAGCCTTTCAGCAACAGACACAATTTCACACCACACGTTATTACTTCTTGTAAAGCTTTTGCTCCCTTTTCTCATCTCTAGATCACTGGATGACAGGCCTGGCAGGAACAAATAGCAGGCGGGATGACATGTATTTGTGGATTTTAGGTTATAGTTTAGCTTTAACATATTGCCATGTCTCTTTTTCCAGACTTGCCTTCCTTTCATAGGCCCAACACCTCTACTTAACATAATGATTAGGTTCAAGACCTGCAATTGAGTCAAGATGTAGGCATGGGTCAGCGTGCTCCTATTATCACAGCTGGGACTGCAATCCATGTTGTCTGTTTCAGAACAGCGGGTGTATTCATCTCAGCCATGCCATCCTGGGCAGTGTCAAACACTCTTCACGTTCTTTTCCAAGGAGCTGGTCCCTTAAGTTTCTTTGTTTTTTATTAGTCCAGGCACATGAGGGATGTATCAAATGTCTTCCAGATTTTTTACACTTTAATTTGTCCACATTTACATTAGAGGTCAGTTCCAATTGAGTATGTTCCTAACAACTAAAAAAATAGAATATGAAAAGGCCAAGATTAGGGGCACGGAGAGGGGAAATCTGAATGGGTAGTGTAACCAGTCAGTTTTCACCTGTCCATAGGTAAATGTTGATCATATCATTACTACTTATAAAATTTTACCTTAAAAAAGAAAAAAAGCATCTCTTTAAAGTGTTTGTCTCCTAACGCTGGCAAATACAATTGCTAGGGATTTTGGCCATTACAAGCTATTTCAACCTTGAAAGAAAAGTTATTTTACTGATTAGTAGTCACAGAGAGGAAGAATCAGGTTCATTATTTTAGCAAAAACAACGAGGAATTAAAAACCATGTAGACACACAAGTAGACTTAGAAATCTTAGGGCTGTAGGTCTTAACTCAAGAAAATGTTTTATATAAGCATTATGTCCTCTTTCTTGAAGATAAACATTCTGAAGTAATCATATGGTATGAGAATTTCAAGTAGAGAAACTTAACACATGAACACAGAAGGAGGTTGAGAGCCTAAGGTCTTGAATGAAGCTGTGAATAATTTTTCTGTTTATGAAAACCAATAAAATGGCACAGTGATCATACAGAAATATTTTACATATCGTAATTTAATGGGTATAGTATGATTGACCCATTTATTATCCAACTATCAGTAGAAAATTTCCAGATTCTCTTGCAGTTTCAAAAATGTGACTGGAACTAATTTTGCTTTGATACAGACATTATGTAACTGAGTCCATTTTTTTTTTTCTCTCTAGTCCAGTATTTAAATGTTCATTGCCATAGTGATGTCATAACTGTGAAATGATGACTCTTTCTCTTCACTTGTCTGGTACCAACTTGGCATCAGAGACGTAGAATAACTCAGACTCTCAAGATGAATAATGTTGGTCAGGTTGAGTAACTATTTCTCAACCCTCTTCTCTAATAGATAGAGTTGTACTGCTTTAGTTCTGCTATGACGACTTCAGGCCTTCCTGCACACAGACACTGATGTGCTGTTTTAAGGAAGAGGATTATTGTGGTTCGGCATTATTATTCCTTGTTCAGAGCTGTATTCCAAATACCTTTACTCTTGTTCATCCTTATCTAGTTAATGCTACCTTCCTTTTATCTTTTCAAATTCCATCTGTTTTCTTTGTCCTAAAATTATCTCAGAGTAACTAAAATTTTGTACATATTTCAAATGATACTCTTGCAGTTGCATAAATTGTGTAAAAAAGGCATATTAAAGTGTATGAGAGATTTTTGGAAGAGATATGAAAGTTACGATAACGATAAAATAAAGTTTTGTTTACTGCTTACCCTTTGCTAGGCACACATTGTCCTCTTTAATTTTTTTCAGCAATCCAGTATGGTAGGTGACATTTTCATCGTGGTTTTAAAAAGGGTGTAGGTAACTAACTAGGGTTGCACAGATAAGTTGATGATTAGAACTCTAGAGCACATACTTTACGCACAATGCTATATTGTTCTTAATGCCCTGTATATTGAGGAATAGCAAACTGCAAGGGATATAAATATGGACTTATTATCTATAAATAACCACTACCAATTGTTCTAGGTTGAATGCCCTTCAATTTACTAGTTCAATCAGATTACATAATATTTTAGTAATTTGTTTAGCATTGTTTTATTTTGTTATTTAAAGATCAATTCTGATTATACATGCAGAAAAGTGCATAAAATGGCAGATCAATAAATTTTTGCATGTATACAAAATAAGTAACCACTTTCTAGATCAAGATATAGAACATTCCAGTACTGCTATTAGGTCCCTTCCCAGCTGATAGCCCTCCCTTCAAGGTAATTACTATTCTAAATTCAATAATCATCAGTTAGTTTTGCTGGATCTTGAACATCATGTAAATGGAATCAAAGAGCATAGAGCATGTGTTTTGTAGTGCCTGGCTTATTCCGTGCTACATAAAGCCTGTGAATCATCTGTGTTGTTGTGTGAAACAGTAGTTAGTTCTTTTATATGTTACTCTTTGAGGATATCATTACTTATCCATTCTCCTGTCAACAGACATTTATGTTGACTTGGTTTTGGCTATTATGAATAAAGCTGCTATAATCATTTCTTTAGCTATTATCTGGTGGACATATGCATTCACTTTTCATGGGTATGTAGTCAGGAATGGAATTCCTGTGGGTCATCGTGTAGGTGTATGTAAACTTTTTTTACATACAAAAAAATATATATTTTGCCACCAATTTTCCAAACTTTTTTTACATACAAAAAATATATATTATGCCACCAGTTTTCCAAAATGGTGAAACCAAGTATATACTCATTAGGAACTGTATCAGAGTTTCTGTTACTTCACATTTGTAACCACACTTAGCATTAATATCCCTTTTTATTTTCAGTATTTTTGTGGGTGTGTAGTGATATCTCATAGAGGCTTTAATTTGCATTTCCTTTTGTAATGAAGATGACTTTTTTTGTGAACTTAGTGATCATATTAATAACTGATTAGCTCAAGCAGATATTTAATGCTTAAGTTCTTTCTTTGCACATTTAAAAATTTGAGTTGTCTTATTGATTTATAGAAGTTTTTTTTTATATATTCTGATATTAGTTATTTTTTTTCAGGTATATTATTGTGAATATCTTCTCCAAGTCTGTGGCTAGCCTTTTCTCTCTTTTAATGTCTTATGTGAATAGAAGTTCCTAATTTTAATGTAGTTCATCATCAATTTTTTATGTGTAGTATTTTTTTGTTCTTGATTAAGAAATTTTGGCCTACCCCAAGGGCACAAATATGTTTTTCCCTATAATTTTTATACAACAGCGATCCCCTAATATCTTTGGTTTATGGAGCCTTTAATATATTTTTTTTTCAGAGGGCTGCTAGCCAAAAGAAAAATCTGACAATTCTGTTTATTTAAGAAGTAGGTCTAAGCAACTTAATTTCTCATGGGAATAACTAGAATGAAAATGTTAGGTGTGTATTTATCTAGAAAAGCAGCTCAAAGAGATGATCTATTGTTGCATCATCAGTTGATATCTTCTTATACAAAAGAAAGCATATTAAATCTTGAAAATTTGAGATGAATAAAAAACAACCAAAAGTGATTTTTCATTGGATGCCATAGTGACTACCTAGAGACCACCATTATGAGGTTAGCAGTAAACCAATAATTCACTTTTATGTTCTTGGAGTTACTTGTTTCTTTGATCTAAAGAAACAATAAGAGGTACCATTTGAGACAAATGGGAAACAAAGACAGAACAAAAACGCTAACTTAATGTACTTTTTTATGATTTAGTACTATTAAAACTTGCAGGTGTTTGGGGAAATCTGATAATATAAAATTTTTTCAAAGTCAAAGAAACAAAATCATAGCTTCTTTTAATGTCCAGAAAAGTGCAAAAGCAATTTTTGTTTTCAAGTTTTCCTTTCCTTTCCTTTCCTTTCCTTTCCTTTCCTTTCCTTTCCTTTCCTTTCCTTTCCTTTCCTTTCCTTTCCTTTCCTTTCCTTTCCTTTCCTTTC